>CM040405.1:106131296-106213796 GCA_022702515.1 Ilyophis sp. 1 JC-2022
TAACTTTCAGAGCCTTTTTTACACAGTATTTCAACCATTAAACAGGAAGTGACGGGGCTCTGTTGAAGGTAAAACACAAATCATCGGTATGACTTGTGGCAAACAAGATGGATGGTTGTGATTGTGATGTATAGCTATCGTTATCGGTCTCATGACAAATTGGCCAGTACATTACAGAGACCCAGTACCTCACTCTACCTGCCCATCATGTCAATATTTCAGGTTTTTTATTTTTTTATTATCAAGGCATTGTTGATTAAAATGAAGTGAAACAGGGCTTTTATGAACACAGAGGAAGTCAAACTCCACCCCACTATGAGAGCACAAACAAAAAAGCATTGCGTACCAATGTCAGTGGTGGTCAGTCATGTCCACAAGCCAAATCTCATTCCAGAACATTGCTATTTGTTTTTTGTAATGTTTCCCTTCAAACAGAAGAATCTCAGGAGCAGGCATCTTTGAAGACAATGTGGCAGAGGGGTTAAGAAATACATGCTCACATATAAAATTCACTGTAACGTCTCTGCATTTGAATGACTCTCTATGGAAATTGGGGGGTGGGACTAGATTTAGCTGTACATTATGCTGGAACAGTATGGATTACATGGTTGGTAAAATGGCTGTAAGTCATCAAGGGTCTGAGGTATCAAACGAACCCCAAACCATCACTCTGCTGCCAGATATGCAGTAGATATGGATGGATCACTTTAAGGGTTGTTTCTCCTGACACATTTTCTTATTGAACTCTATGGAAAAATAAGTCAGGAGAAGAAACTCTTCAAGTTATCCATCCATATCTACTGTATTTCTGGCAGCAGAGTGATGGTTTAAGGCTTGTTTAATATGTCAGACCCTTGATGACTTGGAACCATTTAGCCAACTATGTGTTCCATACTGTTCCAGTGTAATTTACAGCTAAATCTAGTCCCACCCCCCAATTCCCATAGAGATCCATTCAAATGCAGAGACATTATAGCATTGCTTGTAACAGTACCAGAAAATAAGATATCAAGAGTCATTTGATGTTGTTGGGTCACAGACATCAGGAAATCATGGCATGCAAAGGATATGTGACCAAATATTAAAAATGATTACTTTATTCTATATATAAATGCAGGGGTGCCAATAATTGTGGCACACATGGTTTTGTTAAAAATAATTATTTTTTGAGGGATTTTTTTTATCATAATAAATTTACTTCAATTAAAGGGTGGATATTTCTCATTTCTTCAGTGTGAGATTATGCTAATTCACCAAACGGTGAATTTTTAATAACCCTTTTTATTCATCTTTACCAGGGGTGCCAATAATAGTGGAGGGCACTGTATATATCAATATTAAATTATGTAATTTAATTGTATAATATGCATATATAAACCTTACATGCATAATATGGCAGTAAATATTATGTTTGTGATATATCCCCTGTTATATATATTTGTAATATGGTCACATAGTAGGTTCCATATTTTTTTTAATGTTTTTTTTTTTTTTTCCATAAGGTCTTGGTTTTTCTGTACTGATAATTCCCCTTTGTTATTTTAAATGTTCCTCATCAGTATTTGTATTAGTGCTGGATCAGTGATGTTTCATGAAGCCCATAAAAGGTGCAGCTACAGTGAGCTGTCAATCACAATCACTTGTCAGAACCAATAAAAAATAATCTGCTCACCACAGGAAAATTACGATTGGCTCACATTGATGAACATGTGATGGCTCTTCCCATTTTGGGTTTCATAAAATCTTACCTTCACCTCATTGGTTTGTACCCCTGTCACAGACCGCACATGTAGCCTGTGTAATTAACAGTATTTTCACTCCCAGTGTGTACATATGTGTAAATAAGCGATGCTGTAAGCAAAACTATTGTTCTGATGCGCTCTGCATTCCTCCCTACATCACAGGTTCTGCATAGCCTGGGTGTTTTAGGCCATGCCTCAGATGGTGTTTGGTTTGGGGTCGGAAAGTCGGAGGTTTTAGTCCCAACTGTTTCACTGCTGTCTGTACTCAAGTAAGATGCTATACCTGAATAGCTTCAGTAAGTCTTTCTGGAAAAAGATGTATTCTAAGCAAATAAATAATAATTTGATTAACTATCCAGAGTGAAGCTTTCTTTTCAGTAAATCTATGGGGGTGTCACCCTTTGGAGGAACAGAAGAGCTAGACCAGGGGTAGGCAACCCTGGTCCTGGAGAGCCGCAGGGTCTGCTGGTTTTTGTTGTTACTCGCCATTTAATTGATCAATTAAAGCAGTTGATTACACAGTTAACTCACCTCACCTGGTTTCTTTGGTCAAAGTAGTTGCTGTATTTAAGGTGAAAACAAAAACCAGCATACCCTGCGGCTCTCCAGGACCAGGGTTGCCTACCCCTGAGCTAGACACAGGGAGATGCTTTATTTGCAGAGCGTGGTTAATAAAACAAACACAAATCTTCTCTCTTCCCCCTCACAGGTTCCAGATAAAAATAATAAAATAAAACAAGAAAGGCAAAATAACCTAAAATTATACGCTAAACTTTTCCGTCGTGGTGCTGTTCAGGTTCTCCTTGATCTCGCTATGCTCTGCTCTGGCATCAAATTCCCGGGCTGCGTTCGGATCAGAAATGTATCCTTTCTTCCGGTTGTTCCCTTCCCTTGCTTCAAGGGGGAATCCCAAAAATGAAATCACAGCCACACCAAGTGGGATTCGGTTCCAATTTAAGGGGAGTAATTATATAAATATAATTAGTAGGCTAATTATATTGCCTCAGTTCCCTCACAATGCAATGCTCCACGCAAGTGGGAGGTCATGTTTCAACTCTCTGGGGTAGAATTCCTATATCTGTTGTGAGGGCCAGTCAGTTTCATTTTGTTTTGTTTCTCATCTATCCTCCCTTGCAGAGCACCTGTCACAAGATGGTTCACTCGAGGGAAGAGAGCAAGGGAAGGGAATGTGTTAAAAGTTGTATCCGAACGGAATATTAGCAACCACATGTTCTCATACTCAACCAATCACCTGCACACATCACTAATTAAGCGCCCCTTTTTAAAAGCGCGAGTCAGTCTTCTCCTGTGCTGCTTATTGCCTGCACTGCTCTTGTATGCTCTGCTGTTGCTGCTAAGCATTTCTTTATTCAGGCCTAAGAGTACATAATTTCAGTAAAATAAAAACAGTAAATTAGAATAATGACTGCAAATCATTCATTAATGAATGTAGGCTGACTACTTAGAATTTACAAAAAGGAAGACATTCATTTGAAGTTACCAGTAAAGAGCAAGAGACCGATAAGCCAGAAATAGCCCAGGTATTACCCTCCTGAAGCTTACACGATCAGCAAAATTGTTAGTATTTGTGTTTCTTTTCTCCCAAATTGTTTTGTGCTGCTGAAGGGGGCACTCAGATGAAAACTATATCTTAAAAGGTAAAAACACAAGTAAAAAACTAATTGACAAACACTTATATGAACTATTTACATTTTATTAAGCATTTTCTCAAACTAATTTGAGCTTTCCAGTGTGGCCCTGAATCAATCCTCTTTTCTGGCAGCATCTTCCTTCAGGAACCGCAGAACGGCTCCCTCAACGGTCCTTCTCCTTTTGGGGGGTGTGGGACAGGCACAGCCTTTAGCCAGGCTGTGCATCCTCTTCCTCCTCCTCCACACATGCCCGGCTACAAGTGACCACCACAAATCCAGGAAGAGATGAGCCAGTGCCATCTGAGGTCTCATCAGCCACATGTGCCGGGTTTTCTGCAACACATGAGTCCATCAGGTCAGGAGGATCAATAGATGGCCTCCCCCCGATGGCCTCATGCATTGCATTAAACCATGGCGAGGTGGCTGCTGTGGCCTCTCCCCTGTCTGTCCTGTCCCTGTAGCAGGGCATCTGAGTGCCTACAAGGAAAGATGCAAGGGAGAAGGTGAGCCGTGAGCCTATTGCACAGGCACAATTTTGTTTCAGTATGCAATAGAAACTACAAATTTGCAAAGGAAAAACATCATAAATTGAACCTCACCTTATATTTTCGCTTGAGGTTGTCCCATTTCTTTGCAATTTGGGTGGGGCTCACCTGGCCCTGTAGGCCCATCTGCAGACGAATTTCACTGAGGAAAACAACACATGTTACCATACCATACCCAAGTGCCCTACAACAATTACTGCCATGCCATAACATGTTTATGTATTATATATAATTGAGGATTGTCATTTCTAATAATTATGAAATTATGTTAAATATATTTTTACTGCAGGATAAGTGAGTGGTTCTAGCACGCAATATCGCCTGTGTTCAGTATTCAGAGTGCTGAACATTTAAACAAGGGCATTGACCGTTGGAAACACTGGATTCAGAAAATAGACATTTTACAGAATCCTCACTTCCCCGACAGGTGGTTGACATACATTGGTGTCAAAGTGGTATGCTTATAGTGTGTTTTGAAATAAATAAAGGTAATGAAAAAGTGTGTAGAAACCGCACAGCTAAACCAATGAGGGAAATAACTGGAGGTTGAAGGTGAAACGTGTTTTCTCCCAGCTGCTGTGACGTAAATAAAAAATGTTATTTATTTATTCTCCATTCAAATGAACAGAGCACAATTATAACAATTCTGTTGCTGTGGGAAAAGGGAAAATGATTAAAGTTCATAAAGAAATATTAATATTCTTGCAACCGGGTTAGACTGCTCTTTAGATTCACGGGATTAGCTAATAAGGGACCACAAATCAAAGGTACTCGTACCACGTTACCTTCCGCTTTAAGTCTGGTCTACCTTGACCCAGTTTATCCAAAGAACAGTCTGTGTATATTGCAGTAAATCATCAGCCACCAACGCTGATTCTGTACTCGTTTTATCTGACTCCATTTAAAATAATAATTTAGAATTTGGGTTAAACCTGCGTGGAACTCAGAGTGGTTACACTCGACTCGTCCTTAATGACTAGTCCTCAATTATCAATATATGCTTGCCGGAATCAGCATTATTGCCGAAACTCAGTTCGGTGGCGAACGCAGAGGTTGGGGGTCTAGCCAACACAATACATGATATTCATTTATCATAGATAGTTGCGAGCCCCAGTCTGAGTACATTTAAAGGGCTCCTTAAGGCAAATTTGACAAGAACCGGCGTAAGCGCCCATGGGTTCCTATATCAAATCACCAGAACCATGCACTACTCTGGGTGTATTTAAAGGGCTCCTTAAGGCAAATTTGACAAGAACCGGCGTATGACGCCCATGGGTTCCTATATCAAATCACCAGAACCATACACCACCCGACCTTATCTGGACCGTCACTTGTCTGCCTAACCAACTTGAGTCCGCCACGTCTGTACCAGGCCGCTGATCAGTCGGTCCTGGGTCAGAATTGTCCCCCTGAATATTCAGTTATAATTTAAGCTAAAAAGGGTATAAGATGAATTAGAGTCATGGAAACCACGCAAGTTAAAAATAAACATAATTTAATAACAGGCAGGCAGGTCATTAACTTCAATTAAAACATTCAATTATACAAAACATAGATTTAAGAAAAGAAACATAAAGTAAATATCTTACTCAGCCTGTTCAACTACACACAGACATAGAATATGCACGGTGTGGGAAGTCGGTTACAATCTTCCTTGATAGGCTTGTCTCTCTCCTTTTTATGCCAAATCATGTGTTTGTACCAGGCGGCAGTGCCATAAATTAACCTGGACAGGGTGGTCAATCTGGAATTTAGCCCCCACTGTTGGGGATGTTTGCGCAGCGAGAGGGGAAGTGGAGGTAATTACCAGAGAGGACATTTCACTGTTACAGTTTTTCCCTGAGTTCCTGAAACTATGCTTTATTAAACTCGATTTGGTATGAAATGTATTTCAGTCAATTCCTTGATTTTACCTGAATCCATACATACCAAACAGGTTAAGGTGATAGAATATTATGGTGCAGTTGTCATGAAAATTCCCTCCGAATGAATCATTTTACATGCAATTCCTGTTACTATCACATAAGACAGAATGTAACAATATAAGGATCACATGTGCAATGTTTGTTGGTTTTTACATGGTTATTAACACTCTTAACAGAAGTTTTAGAGTCCTGGTACAGAAAAGAATTAAATAGTGTAATGACAGGGGTGCCCAAATGAGGGCACTGTGGTATTGTCCAATGGCTTTCCCATAGGATGTGTCCAGGTTTTGGGTTACTGGAGGTCACAGATGTCTCGTGCGGACATTCCTTTCCCATTGTCTGGCGAGTCGGGATGCCGTAAATGCTCTTTTATGAGACATTTACAATCAGGGAAAACAGTTCCATTTGCCTTTATTTTCAGCAGATGGGTCCATTTGGGAGGATATTGCCGGACCTCAAAGAAAGTCAGAATAACCTATTATTTTATTACAAGGCCCTCTGGTCCTTTGAAGTCAATGCAGTTCTCCAGTTCCCAAATGTCAGCGTTTCCTGAGTCCCACTTTTACTCCCCCCCTACAGCTGGCACAGAAAAGATGTATGAAACTGATATGTTAGTATCCATAAGTGATTTTATTAACACTAACATAACAAATAAAACGTGGATTAACACTGGACAGAAAGAGGGGCTGCAAGGGAGAATATACAAACATAACAAGAAACGGAGACACTAACAAAAAGCTCTCCTGTATAAATAATATTTCAAACAATTGCCAAATTACATATAATCATGTTCATTCAGTGCTACTGGACACATATTTGGAGCAGACGGTTGCCCCGCCAGTCGGTCTCGCCGGCCATGTCCGCTTTTTTCCCCCCTCACTGGACGTGGTGGAGCCACACCAATATCACCAACATCCTCGACAACCTCAAGGATGTCCCCCTTTGTCAGGCAGATGTTATGGAGCATGGCACATGCGGTGATGACCGTGGGTACAAAGGTGTGGTCCACCTCCAGAGCCTTGAAGAGCAGGCACCTCCTGGACCCTTAAGTGGTGTGCCCAGACAATGCTCCCCCATGCGGCAGTAGCATTATCAATGCTTCCATGGAGCCATGGCTCAGACGGTAGTCCTCCATGAGGTCCTGGTCCCCATTAAAGTAAAGCTGGAGCACTGGCACAGTGGCATTTTCTTGGGCATAATGCCCAGCTGTTGGATCGTCGACCTAAAAAAGAATGAAATGAAAAACATGGTGTGTACATGCAGCCTACAGTTCACACAAGTTGATTGATTAACACCAAACCACAGTAGCCAAATGTATAGTTTGTAGTCCGACATGCAGGTAAATGTGTGGTATTATAGAACATGCAATTACTATGTGTGCATGACATAACTTTGCTGTATATTTATCCAGGTGAATTCTACTCCACCCACTGTTAAAAGTGCTTCATGCTTATCAATGTCCATGTTTGATCAAGAGCACTGTCTTATGACTACTGTTGAGAATACGTGATTCTTACCTCACTTAGGAACAGGACGGAGCGAAGCAGTCGCGATCCCCTGAACTGGCAACGCCACCGTTCCCGCTGAAGCCGGTGCCATGCGTTTATGGCTAACGCTAGGTTCATTGCGGAAATGTTGATTGCGTACAGTAGCAGACCAGTATACTAGCCTATTGAAGTCGCCGATCTAAGTTTTGAAATCAGTATCTGTCGCTTATATACCATCAGATCATACATGCTTAATTGTTGATTAATTAATTAAACGGCATCAGCTCGGTTATTGGCTGGAAGTGTCATTTGTAATGTGCTCCAATTTTAACGAACAAACATGCAATCGAGTCCATTGATGAATTGGCCATTGAGCGTGTGGAATATAGGCGTTGCTTACTTACAATTTAAATTATGCTTTGTGCGATCTTTACTCACACAGTGATAAATAGCCGTTTGTTGTGGATGTGTTAATGGGACACTGTACGTCAAACACAAACATCTGTAATTGAGAGACAATATTCTTATTTCACGTGTCATTTTCACATCTGTCACATTGCATGGGAGAAAATCATTGCAAATAATTGTGATAACTTCACAGTGCAATATAGCGTCAAATAAAACAATAGTTTATACCATGTTGCATGCAAAAACAAGCTCAGAGATAAAAATATGATAGGCTACAGAACAATCCGTTAGCATTAAAGGCCACTGACAGCTGATACGGGTTTTTTTTTTTTGACAGGTGATACAGCTGTGCAACACGTCATTAGTAATTGACGTCGCTTCAGCTGACGCTTGACTGAGCAAGGACGTTCCATTTGCTTAATTCATGTTGCCTCGGTTGCTGCGTCCTCGTATGTGATCCTTGGATCCTTTCCTTATGGCCTCCACTGGGTGGAGCTAATGAGCGAGGAAAGGACCGAGGAAAAGATGCATGCAGTAAAAATATGGGATTGGAATGCAGCCCACAAATCTGTTGAATAGGCTAGTTGATCATTTCCGAACACAGATCACAAAATGGAGAGCTTACTCGAACACATTTTCAATAGATTTTTAAATGATAGTAGCCTAAATTACTTTTCAAACAATGACGTTTCCATTTCCACGTTTAATATTTTTTGATTGAGTGGCAAACTCTGTCGGCCTGATGTATTGTAGGCTATGGGAAACACTGGTTAGCTAACGTTAGAAATCAGTTTACGTTATTTTGTCATTTGCGTCAAATTGCGTGAGCTCCTTACACACACACACATCCCCACACCCGTACGTCATAGCGTAGGCTACACACGCGTAGCCAGGGTGAATATCAGAAAGGGATTCGAATTGTTGATTTACTTTTATTATTTTAGTTTAACACTAGTGAAAATGAACATGGCGGGGGGTCTATTGAAGAAGTCACTATACTAGTTTGTATAGAAATTGTCTGTTATAGCCAGTACTCGAGTTGTAAAAAAAAATCAGGGGGGATGGTAGATTTTAATGTTTAGGAACAGATAATTTGTGCTGTGGACAGCGCATAAGGTGAGAGACCAACAGTGTACCCTTATTACTCTAAAACAACATGCATGCTATGGATATTACCTGTCTGCTACTCCTGTCATTAATCTTGACCAAGCCCCCAGGCTGACACTGCTACCACTGCTCCTACATAGTTAGAGTCAAATGCAGAGGACAATTTTTCCCACTGGGTGCAAGTGCAACTTCATACTCATGATACCTATAAATCTGGGAATTAATCTATTTTGAAAAAAAACCTCACAAAACATTCTCAAGTCAAGTCCATTTTAATTCAAGTGCAAGAGCAAATGAATGAAACAAATGTACCATTTACAAAATCTGAAAATAATACAGTACATATAATACCAATAATCCAAATACATAGCACTACCTGACATGTCTTAAATTTGAGGTGGCCAAACAAAAGGCAAAAAAGGGGAAACAAAATTAAAAACTGACCTTTTTTTCCAAAGGCTGCCTAACCCATTCTCCCCTACACTATCTCACAGAAGTTTCCAAAGAGTTTCGTAGTCATGTTTTTTATTGTCAATTTTCCGGGTTCTTGCTTTCAGGTCATTAGCCAAGCAATGGCTTTGAAGCCAAGACTTGACATAAACATCTGGCTTGAACTGTTTTAGTGGAGGGCCAACACACTTGATGAAGAGCAAAGCTGACATACTTTTTACCTCTAGGCAGCTTCTAGTTGTGTTTAAAATGTTCATCTGACTGAACCCACGCTCACACTCAGCTGTGGAGATGACGAGTGTGTTCACTGCTTGAAGGAGGGGTTTTAGCTCTTCTGGTGCTGGTGGTTTCATTTCATCAACATTTGTGAGTCTGATCATATCAATGTATTCCCTCATTCCTCTCTGAATTTGTCTGCCATTATCAAGCTTGAAAAAGGAGCAGAGTTCCTGTATTTCCTTTTCGGCATAACGAACACCACACACATCTGGCCAGTTGGATGGCTGCAGCACTTTTACACTGTTAAGAAAGCTCTGGTACTCTTCTTTGCTTCTCTGTTTACCAGGCAGGCATCCCATTCTTGTTTCAATATTAGCAGCCAAGGCATGAAAAAACTGTTGGTGGTTTATTTCTCTGCTGTACCTCAAATTATCTGTCAGTGGCACTCCTTTGAATATCTTCAAACCCACTGCAGTCTGAGCCTCTTCTGCCCTTGGTCCAGGCTGCTCTGCCATTGACTTCAGCACACGGACTTGCCGACTGAGACTTCCTTCGGCCTTGGGGAGTGTCATGTTTCTGTCTTGAAGCGAGAGAGAGAATTCAGACAACTCTTCTAAAGCATCATACATGACTCCAAGATTCTGCACAAATGTTGCATTTGAAAGGCGATTTGTTAAACCACTGAACATGCATCTCTCTGTTGAACTTCTTTTAGGATCAACTGAGGCATTAGAAAAGTGCTTGTGGAGTGCAGGATACTGCTGCCATACAGCTTTAATGGTCCTGTGACTGGATGCCACCCATCTAGTGCTGAGAATTCTCCCTATGTTCAGACACTGTAATGCAAGTTCCTGACAACATTCAGTGAGCTCACGGCGGTTTTTGGCTGATGCATGATAGAGACTGTACACTTTGTCAAAGAAAAACTGGAAGTCATTTATCCCTGCAATTTCTTCAATAGCATCTCCAACACTCAACTCAAGACGGTGGTTCATGCAGTGCCACACCATCACATTTACAAACTTTTCTACAATTTTGGTTGCAACACCTGACTTACTTCCAAGCATGACAGAAGCTCCGTCTGATGCAAAGCAAACAAAGCGCTCCCTCATAATAGCTTCAGAGAAGCCATGATGTGACAGGTTATTCATCAGAACTTGATAAATTTCTCCTGCATTGGTAGCAGAAAGCTCAACTAGATCCAAGAATAATGTTAGTGGCTCTTCACTCATCCCTAGGCTTGCTCTAATATAAATGATCAAAACTGATTTTTTACTGTCAGTTGTAGATTCATCTATCAGAACAGAAAATTTTGTTCCACTTTGAAGGACCTTTCCAACTACTCTCTTTCTCATCTCATTTGCTATGTGCTGGCTGATTGTTGCACAGGAATGGTCTGAATGTAAAGTTATTCCCATGTCTAGTCCATTCAGGACTTGCAGATCAATATCAGTTGGTAGATCTGTGAAAGGCCTTGCAGATTTCACAATCTTGTACACTGTACGAAATACTCTATCAGTAGTTAAGAAGTGATCCCTTTGCATATCAGAAGTCAATGTTTCCAATGTCTTTTCTTTTGCCTTTTCCATGGTTTTCTCAGCTGCTTGGTGATAGTCTGACATTCTATGCTTGTGTATCTTCTTACGAAGAGACTGCAGCTGAGCTGCTCGGGTTGCACCGTAGGCTGTCACTTTAACTTTGGACCACTCATCAGCAATATGCACCTGGCTCCCACCTGTATTTGGCCCAACTACTTTAATCTTCTGGCAGGTTAGGCAGCCAAGTTTTTTGCTTTGGCATATTAGCCATGGATATTGCTTTATTTTCTCCCTGAACATGTTAGATGTCCAGCATTCAGGGATGTCTTGCTCATCATCTCCCTGGTAACTTGGGCCCTCAGAATCATCTGCACTATCTTGCCCTGCTTCTGCTTCCTCCTCTCTTCTTTTTTCTACCACAAACACATACAATTTATGTTAAACTAATTTACCTCATGTACACTGATATATTGAAGTGTCTATATAGAATTATATTGTGATTGTACTCTAGTGACTGAACTGATTCCTCCTTTTAATATGATTATTAATGGCATTAATGTTAGCAACGTTAACACAAAAAGTGTCAGAAAGATTGTAAAATTTTATTCCATTGTTTTTGTTTTCATCTAACTAACATTCATTTATGTGGATCAAGAGAGAGCGAGAAAAGAAAAAACAATGTTGAGCCTGTGTCCTAGGTAAAGACGTGGCCCTCGGTCTCCAGTGCAGGGCTCTACAAACATAATCTAGCTAGAAATTGTATTTATCATATTTTGTAGTAAATAAACAAAGGAAGAAAAGCCTCATAGCAGTGCTTCAGAACCTGGACAGCGACAGATTGTATGGGGGGAGGAGGGGGGGGTCAGAGGAGGAGGAAACTTAACATAAACTTTGTGAATGTGAAGTCTAACCTGACGTTAGCTAGCTAGCTGGCGTTGTTAACAAGGGAAAAAAACACAAGCTTCAAACTAAAATCGTTAACTGTATTAGTATCGCCTCTGTCCGGACTGAGAGTCCACCTTTGGTGACATATAAAAAGTATTCCTGATTCTTGACTTACCTCCAGTGTTGCTTTTTGCCCTCTTAAAACCGAAGTCCCTCAGATCTAGCTGTCCTTTGCGCTTAGCCATCATCACCTGTGCAGTGCAGCGCCACTGACTGACGTGACGTCAATTAAAAAAAAAAAAACTGTCGCGTCATTGAATGTGCGCGCGTGCACCTTGCCCACAGTATTTTACTCAATATACGCAAAAAACTAAACGCTGAAATAGTGATAATATTTCCACATTCATTGATAAAATAACACAGGGGATGGGAAGGGGGGATGGCCGTTTCAGAAGGGGGATGATTTTGACCATCTTTATTTCAGGGGGGATGCCATCCCCCCTCATCCCCCCTCAACTCGAGCACTGGTTATAGCTTGCTATGGATTACGGGCGAATCATTCATAGCCTCTAAGCCTGCCACAGCCGGCTGAGATTTGTGTAGAGGGGAATAGATAAAAACTTTGCTGAGATTCGTTGCGATGATAACGTAACTACGGCTGTTGTGAAAGTTTCATCCACTATCTCAGCCCGTATCTGTAATTTTTCATTATTAATTGACTTACTTTTTTCTGTCAGATCCGTTCAGCTGTAAGGTTGCCACGTGCCAACTCGATGTGATGGAATTCCCTCGGTTTCGTTTTTTAAACACCCGCCCAACCTACGTAGCTATATTCAAATCTAGATATATATTTGAAGGGCCGTGTCTTGGAGGGAATGTCTTGGAGGGAATTTCTTGGAGGGAATTTCTTGGAGGCTGGAGTTGCAGTCCTGTTCTCTCACTTCAGTCGGTGAACGCTGAGTCACGCAACCCAAGGACTTAAAACCTGGATCACAGAGGCTTGATCATTTAAGATGAGTCCACTGACGGTTATGAAGGTAATTCACGACATTCCATCGCAATATAAGGTCTTTGGTGTTATTACATTAGTTATTAGTCACATGTTCCGACGGATTCATAAAACATGAGAAGTCTTAACTTTAACTAACGTTAACGATCGTCAGAGTATTTGAGAACTGTAACTTTGGCTAACGTTATTGCTAGATAGGTAACGTTAACATTATGTCAGTTCAGCTTGTTAATGACAATGTTCTAGCTAGCGATTGGTGATATCGTAATAGGTAACGTTACTGTGACTTATCAACCGAATATGCATTTGACGTAGCTGGTTAATGAGAGAGAGAGAGAGAGAGAGAGAGAGAGAGAGAGAGAGAGAGCTAAATTATATTTGCCCTAAATGTAAAATTTGATTCTAGAAATCTTGGTGTAATTCTTGATCAACATCTTAACTTGAGTGTCACATAAAGAAATCAGTCCAGACATGCTTTTACCAACTAAGGAACATCTCCAAAATCAGAAAAATATTGTCTTTTGAAGATAGAGAGAAAATTGTACATGCATTTGTGTCATCATGCATAGACTACTGCAACTCGCTGTATAGTTGACTGGGGTGCAAAACTATGGCTCGGCTCCAAGTCGTGCAGAATGCAGCCGCCAGGCTATTAACGGGGACAAATAGGAGAGAACATATTACCTCTATTTTAGCATCCTTGCACTGGCTCCCAGTTGCTTTTAGAGTTGATTTAAAAATTTTACTAATTACTTTTAAAGCATAAAATGGTTTAGCACCTGCCTATATAGTCAAGCTTCTTACTCCTTACCAAAAACCGGACACTCAGATCTTCTGTTGGTTGTTCCAGAGTCTAGGCTAAAGACAAAGGATGACCGTGCCTTCTCGGTGATCGCGCCTAGACTCTGGAACAGCCTACTGCAAACTCAGTATCCACTTTCAAAAATAACCTGAAAACTCACCTTTATAAACTAACTTTTACTTAAACTTCTTCTATTTTTAAATCTCTTTTTAAAATTTATTTTAAATCTTGTATTTTTGTATACTCATTGTTCTTGTGTTTTATATTGTTTCATATTGTTATATTATCATTGTTGTTACCATTATTATAAGTAAGTAATATTATATAAATAAATGTAAATAATAATAATAAAGTAGCAGACATATAAATGATAGAACACAACAGTAATCAATGCACATTATAGGTTAATATTTACCAAAAATTGCTGTAAATATATTCACAGCTGCTGTCTGTCCAGCTGAAAACCATTCAAACAGGTTGACAGCGCAGAGTGGTAGCAGCGTGAAGCTAGCAACAGTTGCCCACAATTTCGTGACGAAACGACTCATAAAGTGTCAAAATAAAATTTATATATGCCAACGTCTAAAAACAACGTAGAAACGAGTGTTTCACATTAAACGCGTATAAAAGGAATGGAAATAGCATACTGATGATTAACTAATGTCTCTATGACTTTAGTTCAAAACCATGTACTTTTGATAAAACCATAGATTTTGAGATTAAACGGGTGTTTGTGATTAACACGAAGGAGTTTACGCAGGACCAGGCTACTTTCTGAGTTGGCTGAGAGCTCATTTTAATCAGGAGGAGAGCTACTTTTCTGCAAATCAAGCATCATGTTTTGGTGGAATTCCCTTTTAAGAGCAAGTCTGGGAACGGACCAGTCCTACTTGCTGCCTATCTGTACCGGCTAAGCAAGCATGCTAGAGAGTATATAAAGGCAACTAGCTGGTTAAGGGAAGAAGTAACTTTGTATGTTTCTATAACACTCTGGTAATGAGGTTTACATTTGGATCTGTTTCAAATTTATAAGATGCAGCTCTGGGGAACAATTCTTGTGACAGCTCAATTCCTGGCTTCTGTGGCTGCTGGAGAAGGTATGGTTTCCAAGAACAGCAGCACAGCTGAGTCTAGCCCTACTTTCTACTTTTCTCAGTTACTGTCTCTAAACTTGTAAATTTTTGTTTATGTAGTAGACTACTTAATGTCCAATATAAAAACATTTATATTTCTCTGTGCAAGGGTGTGTCTTATATGACTGTAATGTCATGTAATGTATCCCTGCAAAAAAATGGCCCACATTCTAAGACTATAAGCATTTGCTTCTCCTAGGTTCATGCAGATTTTATGTAAAGATGTTTGATGCCACCAAGATGGACTGTTTCTTAAGGAGGGTGGGTTCCAATCCAGTGTGTACTGAGCGTATGATCACTGAACACTGCCATATTGGAACACGACACCACCAGATGTGCATCAAGTGGCCAGTAACCACGTCCATCGTGTGTAACAACAAGACCTTCAGTGAAGAATTGGAAGGTGAGAACTTTATGATGTAAGGTGAAGTGGGACAAAGCATATTTTGGTTTTTATGTGTCTTCCACACTTAATCACTTCAAAAATGGGAGGTGTGGTCTACAAACACAGACTCCACAAACCATCAAAAATATACAGATTAAAGCTTACAATGACTATTCACCGGACAATACAGTTGAAGCACTCTGGTAATGAAGAGGAATGTGAGGTGGAAATAATTAATTTTGTGTAGACTTTATTACTGAGGTTAGCTGATGCTTTGGCATGTACAGGTGCAGCTCAAAAAATTTGAATATCGTGAAAAAGTTCAATATTTTTTTTCACTCATTTCAGAAAGTGAAACTCATATATTATATAGATTCATTACACATAGAGTGAAATATTTAAATTTTGATGATTATGGCTTACAGCTAATGAAAACCCAAATTCAGTGTCTCAGAAAATTAGAACATTTCAAAGTTCAATATTGGAAACTCATGGTGTCACACTCTAATCAGCTAATTAACTCAAAACACCTGCAAAGGTTTCCTGAGCCTTTAAATGGTCTCTCAGTCTGGTTCAGTAGGCTACACAATCATGGGGAAGACTGCTGACTTGGCAGATGTCCAGAAGACAGTCATTGACACCTTCCACAAGGAGGGTAAGCCACAAAAGGTCATTGCTAAAGAAGCTGGTTGTTCACAGAGTGCTGTATCCAAGCATATTCATAGAAAGTTGAGTGGAAGGAAAAAGTGTGGTAGGAAAAGGTGCACAAGCAACAGGAATAACCGCAGCCTTGAGAGGATTGTCAAGCAAAATTCATTCAAGAATTTGGGGGAGCTTCACAAGGAGTGGACTGAGGCTGGAGTCAGTGCATCAAGAGCCACCACGCACAGACGAATCCAGGACATGGGCTACAAATGTCGCATTCCTCGTGTCAAGCCACTCCTGAACCGGAGACAACATCAGCTACTGGCAGCTACTGGCACAGGAGGTAGAGCGGGGTGTCCGCTGATCGCAGGGTTGGCGGTTCGATCCCCGGCTCCTCCTGTCTACATGTCGAAGTGTCCTTGGGCAAGACACTGAACCCCAAATTGCTCCCAACGAGCAGGCTAGCACCTTGCATGGCAGCTGCTGCCATTGGTGTGTGAATGTGTGTGTGAAGAAGCGTCAGAAGCGTCTTACCTGGGCTAAGGAGAAAAAGAACTGGACTGTTGCTCTGGTCCAAAGTCCTCTTTTCAGATGAAAGTAAATTTTGCATTTCATTTGGAAATCAAGGTCCCAGAGTCTGGAGGAAGAGTGGAGAGGCACAGAATCCACATTGCTTGAAGTCCAGTGTGAAGTTTCCACAGTCAGTGATGATTTGGGGTGCCATGTCATCTGCTGGTGTTGGTCCACTGTGTTTTCTGAAGTCCACAGTCAACGCAGCCATCTACCAGGAAATTTTAGAGCACTTCCTGCTTCCTTCTGCTGACAAGCTTTATGGAGATGCTGATTTCATTTTCCAGCAGGACTTGGCACCTGCCCACACTGCCAAAAGTACCAAAAGCTGGTTCAATGACCATGGTATTACTGTGCTTGATTGGCCAGCAAACTCGCCTGACCTGAACCCCATAGAGAATCTGGGGTATTGTCAAGAGGAAGATGAGAGACACCAGACCCAACAATGCAGACGACCTGAAGGCCGCTATCAAAGCAACCTGGGCTTCCATTACACCTCAGCAGTGCCACAGGCTGATCGCCTCCATGCCACGCCGCATTGATGCAGTAATTCATGCAAAAGGAGCCCCAACCAAGTATTGAGTGCATAGAAATGAACATACTTTTCAGAAGGCTGACATTTCTGTTTAAAATATCCTATTTTATTTATATATTGGATATGTAATATTATAATTTTCTGAGACACTGAATTTGGGTTTTCATTAGCTGTAAGCCATAATCATCAAAATTACAAGAAATAAAGGCTTGAAATATTTCACTCTATGTGTAATGAATCTATATAATAGATGAGTTTCACTTTCTGACATGAGTGACAAAAAATATTGAACTTTTTCACGATATTCTAATTTTTTGAGCTGCACCTGTATTATAACCTTTCTCCGAGCCTCAGCGTCTACACAAATAAATAATTTCTGCCTAGTAGTCCTCTTTAACGACGTTAATTTTGTGGTGAATAGTCAGTCGTTTGATGGGACAAAACGTATGTTGTGGGAGAATTTCAGTGTGGTGTGTTGCATCTGTATGTTCTTTTTCTGTCAATTCTGTGTTCTATGTTCTGAGGGCCCGATTCAGAATATCTGCACCCTGCATACATAGTCAATCAACACGGTTTTTCCTAACGTGCCCCATACTCTTATTCAGACTTCAGTTGTTCGATGTGCGTAAGGCAATGTGGGCAGTCTCTTCAATGAGAGGGAGCTGTCCTAACCTATTGAAACCTCCCACTGGGGTTTTTGAAAGCCTGTCATGGATTTGCCAATGTTACATTGAATTCCAGTGAGGACAAGGCATTAAATAACATGCAACCTTATCAAACAGCCTATCAAACTTTATTGATTAAAATAAAGACACTTGTAGTTTTCCATCAACAGAAGGTACACTGGGTTGTATTAATGAAAGCACAATATTAATTGTATGAAATAAACATTTTATACAGATACAATACCCACACCACATTACCCACTTCCTTTATTTCTATTATTAATTTTCTATAACTGATTATTCTCATTCTAGCTCAATATAGCCACAGGGGTCTGTTACTTGGTATAAAAAAATAGAAGCTGTCAAACCAGCCAATACACATGTTACATGACCTTAGCCACAAGATTATGGTGTAATTACAATCTTATGATTATGAAAATACTAGTAGCTGTTGTTCAAATATAACAAATAAAAGTATTGCCAAAGGACGTAAATGCAAAATTAATGTTTATGCGACAGGACACGACCCTATAAAACCTTTGTGTGAACTCCTGCTCCCTTACGAAAGCACACACCACCCCTCTATGACAGTGGTCTGTGAGTTCTCCCAGCGACACCCTGTTCCTAAATAAACTATACCCCTACTCAAATTGTGGAACTGAAGTCATTTTTCAGCAAGGAGCACAGTTTTCTCAGAATTTTTTTTAATAAAGACACTGAGTTATTATTCCCTTGGGTTTGCTTTTTGACATGTTGTCCTGTTTTTCCTGTTAATATTTTTCAGGAACTGCACAAGACTGCGCAGCTGACCAAGAACGTAAGTGTGTGCATGCGAAGAAGAGATCATGTTTGTGTGTATAACACATGGCCCCCTAATTTGGCAGTGACATCTCAATTGGAAAGCTGTAGCGCTAAGAGATATGGCAAGTTTAACCTGTGTCTTTAAATTTTTTTTTTTTTTCATTTTATTATAATTTGTCTCGCTAAAGCGTGTTTATAGTATTACCTTTTGAGTTTCCCAGACTATGTAAGTGAAAGAAAACATAGTCTCCATTTCAGTGATGCACATATAATAAACCAAAATAAAAAATTACAACTCGTTGGGCCTCATTCACCGACCTTTCTACAAACAAATTTGTTAAGACTTTCTTTAAAACGTTTTTATGAACATTCTGGCATTCACCAATGTGTTCTTATTTGGGATTTTTTCTTGGGTAGAGCAGAAGCTCAGAACACAAACATCAGTTAATCCCGAAAGTTTAAAGAAACAAATTTGTCCGTAGAGTGATTGGTGAATGAGGCCCATTGATATTAATCTCGTGCAAAAAAGGCAAGCAATAAATCTATTTTCATTGATAAAAAACTTAGACTGTACTACCAAAATTACAAACCCCAATTCCAAAAAAGTTGGGACAGTATGTAAAATGCAAATAAAAGCAGAAAGCAGTGATTTGTACATTCTCTTACATATATTTAATTGAAAACAGTACAAAGAAAAGATATTTAATGTTTTACCTCATCAACTTTATTGATTTTTGTAAATATACGTTAATTCTGAATTTGATGCCTGCAACGCGTTCCAAAAAAGTTGGGACAGGGGCAACATAAGACTGGGAAGGTTGTGGAATGTTCAAAAAACAGGTGAATAGGTAACAGGTGATGCTATCATGATCGTGTAAAAGTAGCATCCACGAAGGCTTGGGCATTTACGAGCAAGGATGGGTGAAGTTTCGCCACTTTGCGAAAAACTGGAGGAGTCTACATTTTACATTTTATACACTGTCCCAACTTTTTGGGAATTGGGGTTTGTACACAGAGGTAGGTCCCAGTACTATTCCTATAGAAAGTCAAGAGTTTGATATAAAATGTCGCAACTGAAATGTAGTGAAATCAAAGGCATGAAACATTGCAGAAAAACAGCTAAATTAATTGGCTCCCACCCTGCATAGCAGGTGCACTCAAAAGCAATAGGAAAAAAACACAAACACAGTGCCCTCCATAATTATTGCCATTCCCATTTAATATGAACAAAAAATGTTCACTTCATTCTTCATGAAATGTTTTCTTTGCTCAGCAATATCATAGTATATGTCTTGTTGTGATATCAGAGAAACAAAATCTTTGACAAAATAAAAAATTATTGGCACCCCTGCCTTTGCCAAGATGACAGTGTTGACTATTCTCCTATAGTGTTTGGTGAGGTGGGAGAACAAATAGCAAAGGGATCGAAGACCATTCCACCATGCAGAATCTCACCAGATACATCAGAGTCCTTGGTCTTTGCTTGTGGACCTTCCTCTTCAGTGCCTCACAGGTCCTAATAGGGTTTAGGTCAGGGGACTGGGATGGCCATTGCAAAAGATTGATTCTGTGGTCAGTTAAGCATTTTTGTTGATTTGAAGGAATGCTTTGGATCATCATCCTGCTGGGAAAATCCAACTTCACACTTGGGTAATCTTCACACTATGTGCCTTGGTTCTGTGTCCAGAAGAGAGCAACACAAATGTTCCATGGGGAACTCACTGCACTAATTGCTGCTAATTGCCTGCCACCTGTATGACATCATGGCTGTTGCACCTTTATACCTTTGTTCTCAGACTGAGGTTGTATGCTGATGAATGCCGTATAGCTGGAATGTGTCCTAGTGACTGCTGCAGTTAAAGTGATCCATTTATATTGTGAATGCTGGCCGTTTCTTTTGCTAACTTCAACCACAATCCAGTTTTGGCCTCCTGGAAGGAGGTAGCCAGATTTTGATCCAAGATCTCTTGGTACTGTACTGAGTCCATGATGCCATGTATCCTTATAGGGTTCCCAGAGCCTTTGATAGAAAAACAGCCCCACGACATCACTTATCCTCCACTATCCTTCACAGTGAAGATTAGGCTTTTTTTCTGCATGATCATCCATCTTTTAATGCCAAACTCAGTTTGTGACCAAAAATCTGGTGTGCACATCCGCCCTTGCTGGAGTTGCTCAACCTGAAAAATAGTAATATTAAAACCCTTTGTCGTTAACATACAGCACATTTGTTTGCTAGCTAGCTAATGTTACTTATTGCTGTATTAATGTACTAGTCGCACGGTCCATTTGCGTGACAGCATGTTGCAGATGCAATCACAACCCACCAACCCCCCCCCCCCCCCCCCTCCCTCAACAAACCCATCTCCACATAAACATGTCCTAGAAACAACCATTATGACATGGCATGTGCCCCTTTTATTTATTTATTGAGAATATGCTGTTCAGTGTGTGTGTGTGTGTGTGTGTGTGCGCGTGTGTTTGTAATGACATGCAGTATCTGATCAGCATTTCCTATTTCAGGTATGGACTGCACCAAGGAGTTCAGCTCAGGCCATAAAAACCAAATAGGTGAGAACAAGAGGGTGTTTGACATATTGCTCATTGTATATTCAGTCAAAGCTTTGTCATATTGCTCATGGCATTCTGTAACACAGCTCATGGCATATTTTATTGATTTATGTATTGAGCTGATGGTTCTATGTGTGTTTTTATGACCTATGGTATCTGATCAGCATGTCCTCTTTTCCAGGTATGGAAGGCACCAGCTCAAACCCCAAAAACCAAATAGGTGAGAACAAGAGGGTGGTGTGTGTGTGTGTGTGTGTGTGTGTGTGTGTGTGTGTGTGTGTGTGTGTGTGTGTGTGTGTGTGTGTGTGTGTGTGTGTGAGAATTGAAACCTCCTTTATTCTCTGATTTATTTTTAATTTTTATTGACACACCCTAGTTAGTGATAGGGTTGCCTTATTGCTCATGGCATTCTGTAACACAGCTTTGCCATATTGCTCATGGCATATTGGGACACAGCTTTGCTTTTCTTTTCCTCAGGGTGGGTGAAAGTACTCTTTGCCCTCATTGTTGCTGTTCTACTGATCGCTGCATCTTCTGGCTGAAGTAGGGTGACCAGACATCCTCTTTTTCTCTACAAGGAAATGGTCGTCCGCCACCTCTAGATTTGGCGTACACATAAGGACACATCAGTTTCAAGTTTTATAAATCTCAATTTGTGTGTCGATTTTCACATAAGATCAAGTGGACACTTTTGATTTTGGCATAGCAATTTAACATTTTATGTTGATATTTTTATTTGTTTTACCTTCAATTTTATCTGTTTTTAGTCATTACTCAGCGTGCTACTCGTGTGCATGTTTCTGACCAAACTGTCAGAAACAGACTCCATGAGGGTGGCATGAGGGTGGCACTGTAGTGAGTCCTGTGCTCACAGCCCAGCAGCGTGCAGCTCGATTGGCATTTGCCAGAGAACACCAGAATTGGCAGGTTCGCCACTGGCGCTCCGTTCTCTTCACAGATGAGAGCAGGTTCACACTGAGCACATGTGACAGACGTGAAAGAGTCTGGAGACGCCGTGGCAAATGTTATGCTGCCTGCAGCATCATCCAGCATGACCGGTTTGGTTTAATTGACTTGGTGTTATACTGTGATGATTAAGTGTTCCCTTAATGTTTTTGAGCTGTGTATAAACATTTTGTGTTGTCATAAGCGAGACATCCACGCAAACATTTGTGAGTAAAACATTGAACAAAAAATATGAATGTTGAATAAAATAAATGTATTTCATAACACCCCCCGCAAAAAAAATGGATTCAAAATGTAAGTAGTTCTTGGGCTCAAATGCAGTAGTGTGGCCTCAATAGCCATGCTGTAGTGTGCAGGATGCTGGGAATTATTTCTGCATGTGATGGAAGAATACACAGTGCATGCAGAGGGCCCTGCAGTAGTGTGCAGGATGCGAGGAATGATCTGTGCATGTGATAAAAGAAGTATTCAAATGAGTACGTCAGACATGGGCGGAGTTTGCTTTCGGTAGTAAATTCACCATGACAGATGAGCCGAAACGTTTCTGGATTAGCCTGTGTGGTATAAGGATATAAAGCACACATTGCATGTTCCAATTTTTACTTTTTTAAAGTAATGATTAATGATTTGTAGTCCGGTTTGTAGTCCAGTTTAACGGACTACATATCCATTACGGCAACGCACGGGCGGTTCTCGACCAATCAGATATTATCATCTCGTCTAGACATTTTTGGCAGTGCATACCACCTTACTAATTCGGCCATTTTACTTTGTCGAACCGTCCGAAGGAAATTATGGTACGTCGAGTTTTTAAACAGTGCTAGCGCTGGTATATTCACAAATAAATACTAAAACGTAAAATATACTCAAAGTTGGTTCAAAAAAACTACGTATTTTGTTATATTGAACAATCCAGGAAATTGATGGTAAGACATAAAGACTAGAAATAGTTTAAAAGTAAGTTTTAGTTAATGTCTATGGTTTAAATGAAACCAGTGTGACGTAGTCATTTGAGTACTCTATGGAAGAATGCACAGTGCAGGGTTGACATTCAACTGATTTTGCATTAAATTGGGTTGTTTTAACCAAAGCATGCTGCAAGATCTAGAATTGCAGTTGTGTATTTTCCTACTAAATTTAAGTTCCATGTTATAGGCTAACTTTTGCAACAAAAAAAAGTATTCCCAAGCTTAACTTCCGGAAATTTACTGGAAATGTTCTGCCCCTTTGCAACCCTATTGACAACTAGTTGTGAAATGCGCTATATAAATAAATATTGATTTGATTTGATTTGATATTTAGACATAACATTTGTTTTCATTTAGACATAACATTTTGCCTAATAAAAGTGGGCTTTAACTTAAGTATATTCTGTAGCACATAATATGCACATATTACAGTTTAGGCTTTGTATTGCTATTTTATTGCCAGATAAAGATCAAATACAACATAACAAAGCACATTTAGTGGTACTTGTGCCAACATATTACAAATAATGACTTCACATTTGGAAATACTGTACAGCATGAAACTCATATGATGAGGATGACATCAAAAGTATACCATGCAGTTATAGAGCTGGTTATGTTATGAACAATTTTCAGTCTTTGGCCAGAAAGACACAAGCATTCATTTTGTAGTTTAACATTTCTTAGTTTTTAAATTAATCACATCTTGAGTTGCATATTTTCACATATTTAGCTCTGCATATTTTAGATTTGTGCCTTTTAAAGTGGCTTGCATGACGAAAAACCGCTACTTAGCTCCGGCATTTCAAACCTTGACAATACATTTTCCAAATAAATATGAAGGTATAGTTGTCTTGACTTAATGAGATGTAAAGTACTTGACTGAATGTACTTGACCTCATTTCCAGCTGTCCCACCTACTGTAGCTCTTGTTGGTCGCCAGCTGTTGTCACAAACCCAGCTCTGGCTGCTCATAGCTATCAGCTCTACCTGGCCCCCAGCTACTACCAGATACCATGTTTCACAAGCCTAGCTCTAGCTGGTAGTGCTGTTACCAACTACCAGCATCAGCTGTTTTTTTACTGTTTTAAGGAAAAAGCTTTCTCACGGAAGAAGGAGAAACCCTCAATACATCTCCAGTCTCTGCTGAAAACCTTATCACCTTAATCAGCTGTTTTTTTTTGTTTTTTTTAACTGTTTATCTTGGTGTAATTTCTGGTGAACCTGACAGTTTGGTACTTTTTAATGAAAGTATTATTATTATTATCCACTAGGGGGAGCACATGCTCTATTCATCTTCATTTGATTGAAGCATTGCTCTGTGTGCATTCAGGGATTTATACAAAGTTTCAGCAGATAAATTTAAGTCTTTTATATCTCAGAGATCATACATGCAACAGGTCTGACTCTATATGTAAACTTCTGAAGTTTGACAAGAGATTTTAACAGTGTAAAAATCCTGTGGATACCAGGTGCTTTTTTGGAAAGTGAAAAACACATTAAACTGAATCCTTTCTTTCCTTTAACACTTGAGAAATAAATTCTGTTCACCATGGAGCAGTCCGGAACTATGCTGAGGTACCAACAGAACATTTTGAACAAACGCGCATCTGTGAAATGAGTTTATATAGACTAACCAGCCTTCCTTCCATCCGCTCTACTTCTTGCTAACAGGAGGTACCAGTTGGTAACACAGTTTCTGGTGCTGTGTCAGAATACAGCTCTTCCAATGCCATGTGTTTATCCAATTTCACATTGACTCCTCTTATTACACCCAGAGGCAGAGTAGACTTCAACACCTGGAAATGCATGTTTTAACTCCTCCTACTCTCCCCTTCTCTAGCCAATCACAGCGGTAGTAAACCACATCTTGTTCCACACCACCCCTCCTGCAGCCTCCTACCCTCAAACACAACACCAAGCTCTCAAACTTTCCACCTAAAAACACTACCCCACCTCAGTCCTCCTCAAATCTCCCTGAAGAAAGGGGTTTATCAGAAATGATTGACCTGTGCCTTAGAAACATAGCTTAACCCTCTGCTTGTTTCTCTGAATATCTGAAAAGCACATACAACCCACACCCTGCACTCCAAAAACCAAATCTTAACAAGTATTTTAATCTTATATTTAGACCTTAGACGTATTTAATCTTTTGCTAAATAAGACAAACTAATACTATTCCACACTGTACCTGAGGAAGACTACCAAACTGTACCATAAGAAAACCACCAACCCGTACCAGAGATTCAGTTCTCCAGAGACAAGGCTCACCATGTGTGCTCCAGTTGTCTGTGAATTTGCCCTTTGTAATACATGCCAGTCAAATTCCTGTACATGAGCACTCTTTCTGCAGTGCCTCTTTTCTCTTCATAGCAGATCCAGAGCTTAAAACAGCACGTTTACACACTTACATTTAAAAGTTTTTTTGTGTTGAAACAGTAGGCGGTTTGGTGTTTCGACAGTTCAGTCATTTTTAAATGTCTACCCAATGGAGACTGTCAGGCCAGATCAAAGTAGAGAGGTGAGTGACCCCCGCTGGTCTCTCAGAACGATACTTCCCAGTGGCTAATCTGATGATAGCAAACAAAGCAAAGAACAAAATGCAGCCTGTGCTGGAGAGTGAAGATGGAAAATTAGGTTGCGACTATGTCAAACACACACACAAACACACACATACAAACATGCACACACACACACATACTCACACAAATGCATACATGGAAAAAGTCACAGTAGCAGAGCTAACAAAAGTGTGACAAACTGCCCCAGATCCCAAATGGTGTAGCAGAGCTCATATACTCTACCTTTTGTCACACAACTTTAAGGACTCAAAGTGAGTGGCAGCTGGCCCTGTGGGGGGAGTTGGCAGGGGTATGTAGGATGCCCTGCCCCTCAAAGCTAGGAGTCACTTCCTTCTTTCCCAGAAGGAGCTTTTGGAATCCTGTCTATACAGTGTGTGTTTTTCTAAGACTTAATGAACGAGGCAAAGTTGTAGGAGTGTGGTGGGGGGATGGGGGCTATAATGCCTGCATTAATGCTAATGCTAATCCTAACACCCATCCCCCTCCAAAACTTCTCCGTGAGCTGTTTTCTCTCTCTCTCTATCCATCAAATTCAAATTCACAAATGCTTTATTGGCATGACAAGATATATCATATGTTGCAAAAGCAAAGAAAATAACATTTACAATTGAACACATAAACACAGATCTAGACATACAGGGCTGGTATCCCAGACATGAATTAAGCCTAGTCCTAGACAAAAAACTTTTTTCAATGGAGAAAAGTTTTATGTCTAGAGATCTTCATTGAATTTTTGTTTTAGTCTAAGACTAGGCTTAATCCATGTCTGGGAAACCAGCCCACAGTGTACAGGCAAATATACCTGAATATACTAACTGGGTGTCCCTCTGTTTATGGCTAGCTGTCACATAATTTGCCGCTAGTGTAATACATTTTCTGTGTCACCCTAATAAATAGGGGAGCTTTTGGTCATTTAATGTTCTGAATTCAGGTAATATTTTTATAAATTTTGGGTAGAAATTCTCCCTTATGTCCAGGCACCTGTCTCCACCAGCCCTTAACTGCAGTGTGAGCACCATCTATCCTCTCTTGGCAGCTATGCCTGCCTGCCTGCCTTTTTCGATGGCAAGGCTATGCTCACTGAGTCTGTACATTGTCAAGGTTTTTCTCTGTTTGCTATCTCTCACCATGGTCAGCTAATCGCCCACGGTGTACAGTCTGTTTAGGGCCAAATAGCAATCAAGTTTGTTTGGGGTTTTTGGCATTTCTGTCCAATAGGTCAAATATCTATATTTCTTTTTTGTTTAATTATAATTGTGTCGGGTCAAATTCTCTGAGCTAGGATGTCACTGTCCTGGGTCTTGTTATTATAAGTAGTGTTAGTATTTACCTCACTTAGTCCCAGGACCAGTCGACTGAGGGGACTCTTCTTTATATTGTTGTGATAGCAGTGGGGGGTTGCTCATTTTTATATGTTTCCAAAATGTGATGGCTCTTTTTTGAATATTATATCCAAAAATATATATGCTCTCTCTCTTTCTCTATCTTTATCTCTGTCCATTTACTCATTATTGTTTTCGAAGCAGATTAATGGCAGACAAACCAACAAACAAAAACCACCAGAAACTACGACGTACGTTCTCTCCATCTGCCAGCAGATTCTGAGAGAGAAAGAGAGAGAGCCCAAGAGAGGGAGGGTGAGAGGGAGGGAAACACAACAGAATGAGATAGATAGGTAGAGAGAGAGGGGGAGACGGAGAGGGAGAGAGAGCGAAAAGAAAAGGAGAAAGAAAGAGACTGAGGAAGATAGGGGAGAGAGGCTAAAATAAGCAGGGAACGAGAGAAAGAGCGCGCGAGATAGGGGAGAGAGGTTAAAATAAGCAGGGAACGAGAGAAAGAGCGAGCGAGATAGGGGAGAGAGGTTGAAATAAGCAGGGAACGAGAGAAAGAGCGCGCGAGATAGGGGAGAGAGGCTAAAATAAGCAGGGAACGAGAGAAAGAGCGCGCGAGATAGGGGAGAGAGGCTAAAATAAGCAGGGAACGAGAGAAAGAGCGCGCGAGATAGGGGAGAGAGGTTAAAATAAGCAGGGAACGAGAGAAAGAGCGAGCGAGATAGGGGAGAGAGGTTGAAATAAGCAGGGAACGAGAGAAAGAGCGCACGAGATAGGGGAGAGAGGTTAAAATAAGCAGGGAATGAGAGAAAGAGTGAGCGAGATAGGGGAGAGAGGTTAAAATAAGCAGGGAACGAGAGAAAGAGCGAGCGAGATAGGGGAGAGAGGCTAAAATAAGCAGGGAACGAGAGAAAGAGCGAGCGAGATAGGGGAGAGAAAGAGGGGGCTGTCCTTATTTGCTCTCCAGCCTTGATGTGTGGTGTATGAGGGTGTAGTGGGAGGGGACAGAGCTGAGGAGTGCGAGAGCTCTCTCTCTCTTTCTTTCCGTCCACAGCCAGGGAGAGAGACCGCCAGAGAGGCAGGCGGTGAGGCCGAGGCAGGACAAACAGACAGACAGACCCGACAGACAGGTGGACAGTCGGACCCGCGTTGATGATGCTGCGCTGGACACTGGCCGGGGCGCTGCTGCTGTGCGCGGCGCAGGCCATGGACTTCCGGCACCACAACTACGAGGACCTGGTGCGGGCGCTGTTCAGCGTGCAGAACGAGTGCCCCTACGTCACCCGCATCTACAGCATCGGCCGCAGCGTGGAGGGCCGGCATCTCTACGTCCTCGAGTTCAGCGACAACCCCGGTGTCCACGAGCCACGTGAGTCCGGGAACGCTGCTCATGGACGCCCCCCCCCGCGCGCTCGCCGTCCTTCACCTCTCCTCTCCTCTCTGTACTTATGTACTTCATGTACTTAAATCTACTTTACTGCCCTACATAAGAATGTGTACTAAAGTATTTTTCCAGTATCCTGTCCAATAGGCTCATTGCGTAATGTTGTTCTTTTATGCCGGGGAATCAAGGAGCAAAACTCAGCGGAGTGGATTAATCTGAAGCGCAGTAGCTGGTTTGCCTGAAGCCTGCATCTTCTCTGCTTCAACAGATATTCAGCGCACCTTTGCCAAGGGAGCAAAAGTGAATGTTTGCATGAGCAGAGCAAAGTTTGCCGTTAAAGCTGAACGCAGTGAAGGGCAACGTGACTGCGTGGCCTTATTCTTTCTAGGGGGGCAGAGACCTCTAAAAGCAGGAGCATTTGCATTTCATGCCTGTGCACCAACAACAGGCAGGTTTAATACAGATGGATTTAGTGCAGACAGGTTCAATTGATATGCTTTTAATGCAGACGGATTTAGTAAAGTACTCACATACAGACATGTTTAAGGTTTAGTTTCAGTACAGACAGGTCGAATACAGACATGTTTCAGGTTTAGTACGGACAGATTTAATACGGACATGTTTAATGCGCATGTTTAGTACAGACAAGTTAATGTAGACAGGTTAACACAGTCAGGCTTTTGCACAGAGGTTTTCTACAGACAGGTTAAATGCAGATGGGTTTAATCCATGCAGGTTTTGTGCACACAGGTTAATGCAGAATCGTTTATGCACACAGGTTAAATGCAGAATGGTTTAATGCACATGGGTTAATGCAGAATGGTTTAATGCACACGGGTTCATGCAGAATGGTTTAATGCACACAGGTTAATGCAGAATGGTTTAATGCACACGGGTTAATGCAGAATGGTTAATGCACACGGTTTATTGCAGAATGGTTAATGCACACGGTTTGATTGCAGAATGGTTAATGCACACGGGTTAAATGCAGAATGGTTTATGCACACGGGTTAATGCAGAATGGTTAATGCACACTGTTTATTGCATAATGGTTAATGCAGAATGGTTAATGCACATGGGTTAATGCAGAATGGTTAATGCACATGGTTTATTGCAGAATGGTTAATGCACACGGTTTATTGCAGAATGGTTAATGCACACGGTTTATTGCAGAATGGTTAATGCACACGTGTTAAATGCAGAATGGTTTATGCACACGGGTTAATGCAGAATGGTTAATGCACACGGTTTATTGCAGAATGGTTAATGCACACAGGTTAATGCAGAATGGTTAATGCACATGGGTTAATGCAGAATGGTTAATGCACACGGTTTATTGCAGAATGGTTAATGCACACGTGTTAAATGCAGAATGGTACACAGGTTTAACCTTTCTATTAAGTTTGGGGTCAATTTGACCACATTCATTGTTTGTCTCTGAAAAATCAGGTAACATTATTTTTTCCACTTTGTGCCTTGCCTTGCTGCCTTGCCTTGTTGTTTTATTTTTTATCTCAGATTTTTTTGTGGGTGATTCTGGGTACTTTTCTATATATTTCACAAAGTTCACTTACCTCCGGTAATGAGAGGTTTACAACAGATTTTTAACATTTATGGATAAAAGGCTAGCTAATTGGGAGAGATTAAGGAGAGAGGCTTAGTCGGGTTTAATGCACACAGGTTTAATTCAGACAGGTTTGATGCACACAGGTTTAATGCAGTCGGGTTTAATTCAGACAGGTTTAATGTACACAGGTTTAATTCAGACAGGTTTAATGTACACAGGTTTAATTAGGACAGGTTTAATGTACACAGGTTTAATGCAGACGGGTTTTGAAAAGGCAGGTTTAATGCAGACGGGTTTTGTGAAGGCAGGTTTAATGCAGACAGGTTTAATGCACACAGGCTTAATTCAGATGGGTTTAATGCACACAGGCTTAATTCAGACGGGTTTAATGCACACAGGCTTGCACACAGGTTTAATGCAGATGGGATTTGTGAAGGCAGGTTTAATGAAGATGGGTTTTGTGAAGGCAGGTTTAATTCAGACGGGTTTTGTGAAGGCAGGTTTAATGCAGACGGGTTTAATGCACACAGGCTTAATTCAGGCAGGTTTAATTCAGGCAAGTTTAATTCAGGCAGGTTTAATGCAGACGGGTTTAATGCACACAGGCTTAATTCAGGCAGGTTTAATGCAGACAGGTTTAATGCACACAGGCTTAATTCAGATGGGTTTAATGCACACAGGTTTAATGCACACAGGTTTTGTACAGATAAATTTAATGCAGACAGGTTTAATGCACACAGGTTTTGTACAGATAAATTTAATGCAGACAGGTTTAATGCAGACGGGTTTTGTGAAGGCAGGTTTAATGCAGACGGGTTTAATGCACACAGGTTTAATTCAGACAGGCTTAATGCACACAGGCTTGCACACAGGTTTAATTCAGACAGGTTTAATGCACACAGGTTTTGTGCAGATAAATTTAATGCAGACAGGTTTAATGCACACAGGTTTAATTCAGACAGGTTTAATGCACACAGGCTTGCACACAGGTTTTGTGCAGATAAATTTAATGCAGATGCGTTTAATGCACACAGGTTTTGTGAATGCAGGTTTAACGCAGACAGCTTTAATACTTTCACGTTGGCCTGGGGAACATTCTGATTCTGTCCTGATGACAGCCACAGCTCCAATAAAAGGCGGCATAGACTGAGGAAAGATCTCTGTTCTTTGACATTATTCAGGTTATTCTATTCAGACTGCGGATATGAGTTTATCATTCATTTTGCTGTATGAAATATGTTTGCGTGCATCAGGCGACTCCTATTCATACATGCAGTTAAAAAATTGTCAATGAAAAGAGTTTTGGACTTGAGCCAGTTCAGGAAGACCTGTTGTAGACAGTGAAATGAATTCTGGGTAGCGGGGCCCAGGAGTTTTGCTGAGGTAGGGGCTTCCCTTCAGGAGAATGGCAGGATGTACATTTGTTCCACATGGAGGTGAAAACTGAAAAACAGGATAACAGCAATCAGCATGAGACCCTCCAATGCATTAACCCTTTAGGGGTCCAACCCATCCAATTTGCCCATTCCAAGGAGGTCATGTATTTTGCTCCCATTTTAATTTTGGAGCATTTAAGAAATATTACATTGAAAAGCACAAACTCAGAACTAGAGTGTTAGTGTACTTCTCTGATTACCAGGAGCAGAGGATTCTGACAAAGAAATCTTTGAACCATTTGAGAAAGAGTTCCAGTTTTAACAAGGCAGACCCCCTCAACCAGCTCTCTTCCTTGCTCTTTTCACGAGTTTAGCACGTCACTGTTTCCATTATGTCTCTCACGGTAAATCATTTTATTATAACCAGACGTGCTGGCACCTCCACATTAACTCAACCGTGGGCCAGTGTGTACCACTGCCTGAACTTTGCACAAAGTATGGTAGACATTTGAGGTTATTGGTGTGGTCCTGTGGAACCAGAGGCAGATCCAGACAGCGTTTCACGGGTTCACCCGTAGGACTCCCAAGTGAACCCCATCCCACAACAGATCAGATCGATTGAGTGGATTTATGCTGGGTTTGGGCTAATGTATAATGTATTATCCATGATATTTCTGAACTAATTATTATGTGGTCTGACCCCTGGTAGACAGTTTCACCCCCCCACCCCCCACCCCCCCCCCCCCCATCCATAATTTGTTGCATGTCCCAGCCCCCAAAAATTCACCACCCACTCCTATCAATGAAATCATGGATACACCTTTGAGAGTCAAACCACTCAGGGATCTGAATATTTTACATAAGCATCATTGTGAATGCTCCGTCAAATTGTGTCCATGTGAAAACATGCCAGTGTCTGGGCAATGCTATGAAAATAGTCTGCTGGATGACTGTGCTCTGTATATTCCAGTCACAGCTACCATCTGTCTTCTACACAAATGCTGTGCCAAACCAGCATAGACCATTTTCACAGCATAGCTATTGTATTATTTCCATGTGCCTCCACACCAGAACAGAAACAGAGCTCATGGGGTGGGTGTTGAAAGTTGCTGAATGAATTCCTGCATGTGGAGGGTAAAAATCTGAAAGTACAAATATAGTATCTTCACCAAGTTGGATGATCACACAGAGATCGCACAGATCACAAACAGAAAACCATATGTTGACAGAAAAAGACGTTGTGGAAGGCTCCATAAACTACAATGATTGTGTATATTACAAACCCCAATTCCCAAAAAAGTTGGGACAGTATGTAAAATGCACATAAAAGCAGAAAGCAGTGTTTTTTAAATTCTTTTTTGCAAATATTTAATTGAAAAAAGTACAAAGAAAAGATATTTAATGTTTTACCTTATCAACTTGATTAATTTTTTGAAATATACGGTGATTCGGAGTTAGATGCCTGCAACACATTCCAATAAAGTTGGGACAGGGGCAAAAAAAAGACTGAGAAGTTAAAAAAACACCTGTTTGTAACATTCCAAAGGTAAACAGGTGATACTATCATGACTGGGTATAAAATGATATAAAAAAACTCTTGATATCTTATATCCAGGTACTCTTACAAGCAATACTATAACCTCTCTGTATTTGAATGGATCTCTCGAGGAAATGGGGGGTGGGACTAGATTAAGCTGTAAATTACTCTGCTGCCAGATATGTAGTAGATATGGATGGATCACTTGAAGGGTTGTTTCTCCTGAGTTCAATAGGAAAATGAGTCAGGAGAAACAACCCTTAATGTGATCCATCCATATCTACTGCATATCTGGCAGCAGAGTGGTGGTTTGAGGCTTGTTTGATACCTCAGACCCTTGATGACTTACAGCCATTTAGCCAACCATGGGTTCTATACTATTCCTGTATAATTTACAGCTTAATCTAGTCCCACCCCCCAATTCCCATAGAGATCCATTCAAATGCAGAGAGGTTATAGTATCGCTTGTAAGAGTACCTGAAAATAAGATATCAAAAGTTTTTTGATATCCGTTTATACCCAGCCATGATATAATCACCTGTTTACCTGTGGAATGTTCCAAACAGGTGTTTTTTGAACTACCCAGTTTTTTTTTTTGCCCCTCCAAATTTTTTTGGGACGTGTTGCAGGCATCAAGTTCGGAATTAGCGTATATTTACAAAAATAAATAAAGTTGATAAGGTAAAACATTAAATATCTTTTCTTTGTACTGTTTTCAATTAAATATATGTAAAAGAAAATTTACAAAGCCCTGCTTTCTGCTTTTATGTGCCTTTTACATACTGTTCCAACTTTTTTGGAATTGGGGTTTGTATATTTTGTTTATATGCGCTGTGAAAATGCGGGTGTGGAATTACTTATTAACCAGTGCGGATGTGCTACTAAAGAAATGGCAGTGCACCCTGATCTCTGACCTCTGGCCTGTTCTAGTGGAGCCAGAGTTCAAGTACGTGGGGAACATGCATGGCAACGAGGTACTGGGCCGGGAGCTGTTGATCCAGTTTGCCCAGTTCCTGTGCGAGGAGTACAGGGCTGGCAGCCAGCGCATAACCCAGCTGATCCACGACACCCGAATTCATATCCTACCGTCCATGAACCCTGATGGGTACGAGGTGGCCGCCAGACAGGTACTCCATCGTCTTCATCTTCATCAACTCTATCGTCTTTGTCCTCTTTGTCATCACCCCGTTCTGGCTAATCTTCATCACCGCTGTCATCCTCTTCCTCATCTTCACCATTCACGTGATCGTCTTCTTTGTGAACATCATAACCATTTGAATAATTCTGGGGTGGGCTTGCATTCGCTAAATAAAGGTGAAACAGATGGCACTGCAGCCCCCCACCCAATGACAGGAGGACATGTTTTTGCCCCAACAGGTCACATACAAACACACACACACACATACACACACAAACACACACACACACACATACACACACACACATACACACACACACACACACACACACACACACACACACACACACACACACACTGCCGCCTACCAGTGCTCAATCCTCCTGGATTCCTGGTGAAGCTAATGCTCTTCTAGGAACTGCAAATGTGCATTTGGTCTTGTCTCACAGAAAATAATGGACACGTTCAGCCTCCCCCTTAGATGTGCCTGCTGCCTTTCATTAGATGCTGGAAGATGCTCTACCTCGTCTTGCCCAATATTGTGAAATGCGTACCATTTCCTCAACAAACAAAAAAGAACCAGTAAAAATAAATAGGCAGTTTTAATATTACAGCCTGTTAATGCCCTCAGGTCCAGCCTCCACATCCATGGGCATTTCAGCACTGTTTGGCATTCTGTCTGTCTGTCCAGGGTCCAGAGTTTAATGGTTACCTGACTGGCAGGGGCAACTTCAGAGAAGTGGACTTGAACAGGAACTTCCCAGACCTGAACGCCCTCATGTACTATTACGAGAAAACGGAAGGTGCCAACCACCACCTTCCACTGCCGGACAACTGGGAAGAACAGGTAGGAGGTGCTAAACTGAGACCAGAGTGTAAGCGGACACCTGTGACAACATCATGTGATCGGGAATAGCCAGATACTGCAGGTTAGCCAAATGGTGATGAGCTAACGTATTGAGTTCAGGTAAATTAAATCTTTACTTCATATAGTGCCATTTAAAGTAAGATTATCACACAGCACTTTGTAGAGGGTTTTTTTCCCACAGGGAATTAAAATTAGGGAAATTAAAATGGTTTGCCATCTGGTGATGGCGCAGGGGGTCCTGTTAAGGGTGACCCAAAGAAAACCAAACGATCTTCTTCCAAAAGGAGGGATACTACTAGCTGAAGAATAGTAAAATGTACAGCACATGGCTTACAAACATCTTAGCAGTTTGAAACATTAGCAGCAAGGGCTTTCGTGTGGGTTATCACACAGCTTGGGCATGCTCTTGATCTAAAGTAGGTAGAAAACTGTCTTTAGAACCCACTCTTGGGCTTTGGACCAAGTGCTAAAGGGCACAGCTGTTTTCTTTTTTATTTCTTAAAGTGGTCTTGGCAGAAAGAACTGGTACTGCGCACGTCATAGATCGCATTTCATATGTCCTTGTGATAAAGCCCACAGAAACACATTACATATGTACACCGTTGCATACGTAGTAATTGATATTGAATGAATTGTACAGATACACCTAGCTCTTTAAGAGGACGAAGGAAATCACATACCAAAAACAAAACAAAAAAATGCAGACTGGTGTAAAAAGAGGAAAATTCTGTTTGAGCGAGAAATGCAATTTGGCTGACCTCTGAGGAAACAAGGTAGCGACAGCTGCAGACAATTCAAAGTGCGACGAGCGCTATGAGTTATAAACAGCAGATGCGGAGGAGAGCGGAGGCGCTCGGGGGAGGAAGGGCCCTGCGCCGGTTGGCCGGGGGGGGGTGGAGATAGGGTCAGGGAGTTGAGTTTCACACGAGAGTGCGGAGTACAGTAGGTGTGGAGAGGATGTAGGATCTGGGTGACCTTTGTGCAGGTCTGGGGTTGAGTTTCCCGGCTTAGATCAGAAGCGAGGAGGTGTTGAAGTAAGCGTGTGATCCTGATGGTATCCTATGGAGCGAGTGGTGGGGGGGGGGGGGGGGGGGGGGGGCATTGGGCAGATAGAGGAGGGAATCCACAGGGTCTCCATTTTGGCAGCAGGGGTTCTCTCCAGCTGTACAAACTATGCTCAGCTATAGGAAATTTTAGTGCAGGGAGACCTCTGCTAGGCTCATGTATACTACAATGAACGATCCTGATTGAGTCACCTGTGTAAACCCATCCTCAAATTAGAAACATGGTGGCACTTTAGATCTTTAGACACAGTGGAGCCTTGAATTGTAAAAACACTGTGGAGCTTTGGAGAGCTTTTGATATTTCATCAGTGTGTCCAACTGATGCAATATCAGCCTGGCGCTCATCACAGATCAGTGATGGTGCTTTATAAATGGTGCTGATTTGGGTTTGTCTTGCGTGCGTGCGTGCGTGCGTGCGTGCGTGCGTGCGTGCGTGCGTGCGTGCGTGCGTGCGTGCATGTGAAATACATTTTCAAATAATTTGAATGTATTTAAAATCCATCTATATACAATTGAGATTAAAACTACCTGCAGAATTTTAATTATTTGGAATGGTGTATTTACGACAAATGACAAAGCATTTGATTACATGGATATATCTGGCAATACTCCCATTTACAACATTGATTGAATTTAAGTTATAACATTTTTTATTTTTGTAATTTTTTTTATTTAACCTTTATTTATACAGGGTGAGCATGCATGCTCTTTTACACCAGTACCCTGTTAATAACCCCAAAATTAGCCTAAGTGGCATGTCTTTGGATTCATGAACCCATGATAGTGTACATAACTTACCTTTGCCTATATTTGTATGATTCAACAGAGAAATTTAATTATATTACAAATTATATTATGTGCATACAGTCATTTAGCAGACATTCTTATCCAGAGTGACATACAAAAATAAGTCATGTTGGTGCATTAGGGTGATAAAAAGCTTAACAGAAAGCAGACATTTTTCCAATTCATAGCTTGCAAATTTCTTCAGTCTTTTAGTCAGTCTTTAAAAGGAAAAACATATTAGACTCATAAATTGAAAAACATGTTGTTCATTTTTTATCATTAGTCTATGACTTTAATACAAGCCTTTAGTCATTCCCACTGTTCTTAAAGCAGACATTTATCCAATTTACATCTGGCAAATTTAGTCAGCAGTCTTTAAAAGAAACATCATATTTTAAGACTCGGAAATTGATAAACATGTTGTTAATTTTCCATCAATTATCTATGACTTTCAAGTAAGCCTTTTCGTCATTCCCACTGTTCTACATTCTCGGGTATAGTATTTGAAAATTATTTTGAGTATACCAGTTGCATTTTAAGGAAATATTTCAAAGTAATTTCAAAGTATTTCAAAATACTTTTTGACCACTTTATTTGGCAATACTTTAAATTGGATCAACAAGACATTAAAAATTGCATCTTAAAATACTAATTTTGAAATAGTCACATGCATGACCCAGGTCTGGAAAGTATAAGTGGATATATTTAAAGACCCGTGTATAATAAATCACAGACCTTCAAAAGCAGAACTTGAGCGACTGGAGCAACAGAAGTTTGACAGTTGCCGTGGTAACTGGGTTTTTCATTCTGGGCATATCTCTCTTGAACCAACAAACGGAAATGGCGGTATATTTATGCTGTGCGCTGCAGAAGTGGCGGTATATTTACGCTGTGCGCTGCAGAAATGGCGGTATATTTATCCTGTGCTCTGTGGAGGGAGGGTTCTTCTGGTTCCTGCAGATATACAGTGATATTAGAAGGGTCACGGGGGCACAGTTGACACGCACATTGGAACTACTTGACACAACCAGGAATATCTCAGGAATCACAGGAATACAATGGCTCACCGCAGTTATATTAGTGGGTTTGTATTACTTTGTATGATTATATGCCAGGCAAAAACACAGATTGAGAAATACATCTTTGTTATTATTATTATTATTATTATTATTATTATTATTATTATTATGTAAATACATGGATTTGCTCCAGGACACCTTTGTCATATTGTTGGTCATAACTATTTTTGCATGTAATTCGATGGTTAAATGGTTTTATACATGAATGTTTCTCTACTGCACAAACCACAGTAGTCTATGTTTTCACAGTATTTTGATCCATATGGTCACTGAGGGAGAATTCTGCATGGGTGTGTGGGTGTGTGTGTGTTTGTGTGTCTAGGTTGAACCCGAAACCCTTGCAGTGATCAAGTGGATGCAGAACTACAACTTTGTCTTGTCAGCCAACCTGCATGGTGGGGCAGTTGTGGCTAACTACCCCTTCGATAAGTCCAGGGACCCCCGCATGAGGGGCAAGACCACTTATTCTGCCACGCCCGATGACATGATCTTCAAAAAGGTTTGTGTCCGAATTGGCACACTTGCCTACTATTGAGTATGCCAGTTGAGTATACTTTTTTTTAAAAGCTGTTAAGTATGCGACAATTCTGAAAATTGAGTGTTCTTAATATCCCGGATGATATACTTATTTCCGGGTTTTCGCTGATAATAGTAATAGTATGGAGGATATTTTTTTCATACTGCATGTCACTAAACAGTGTACAGCTAGCAATATACAGTATGCTAGTACACAGGACGCAGTCGATATGGCTCTGATTCAGACAGAAATCCTCTGATTCTAACAGGAAATAATGTCTGCACTTTCCTTGCATTCCCACAAGACAGCATTTCAATCCAGTAGTATCTTTTAAAGCATTATCTTTTTGAGTTTATGGAAATGCAAGATGAGTGTGCGGAATTATTTCTTCTATTAACGTTAATCTCTTACATAAGTCACAGAACTAACCTAATCGCTTGCACTGTACATACAGTATGCTTGAATTATTTTAAATCACGTAAGAATGCAACCGAATCCTTCACTGAGTCATATGCAGGGTGCTCAAACCATAGAAAAACAAGGGGGTGTTTTCATACCAGATGATATACGCTGCTGAGCTACACACTGTGATACACCGTGCTCTACTTGTGTGCCTGTAACTATGGTGACAGTGGTGCGTGTGTGTGTTTGTGTGTGTGCGTGTGTTTTCCCAGTTGGCGAAAACCTACTCGTATGGTCATAGCTGGATGCACAAAGGTTGGAACTGCGGCGACTACTTTGATGAGGGAATCACAAATGGGGCTAGCTGGTACTCTCTTTCCAAAGGTGACCACACGTCTTTATGTACCTCCACTTTCTGCTTGCTCTTTTCTTTCTTGCTCCTCCTCCTATCCCTCCCCCATTCCTCCAGCTCCCTCCAGTATCTTTCTTTTTTTCTTCTCCTGGCAGGAAGAAAAGAAGACACCTATGATGGCGTTACAGGCGTTGGCATGGATAGACAAATAAACAAGCCAATCCTATTAGCTAGCTGCACTCAACGGGCCTCAAATGAACAAATAAATCCTATATTGATGTAGCTGACAAGCCCATACCAGTCCAATATGACAAGCCCATACCAGTCCAATATGACAAGCCCATACCAGTCTAATATGACAAGCCCATACCAGTCTAATATGACAAGCCCATACCAGTCTAATATGACAAGGTCCTTTGAGGAATGGCAAAACACAAAAACACTAAACACTTGTTTATATTTATGAGTATGAGTGACATATTCACTGTGACTACTGTCCAAACTGAGCTTCTGTCACATCTCCCACTCAGGTGAGGTGAGCAGAAGCTCAGTTTAACGCAGGTGTGTTGTCCCTCCCCACCCCCAACCCTCTCCAGGAATGCAGGACTTTAACTACCTCTACACCAACTGCTTCGAGATCACCCTGGAGCTCAGCTGCAACAAGTTCCCCCCAGCTTCCGCCCTGCAGAGGGAGTGGCTAGGCAACAGAGAGGCCCTTGTGTCTTACCTAGAACAGGTAAGCCCCCCCCCCCCCATGTTCTGCTCAGTCCCATTCAGGAGCCAGTCAAAGGGGGCCATTGTAATATCTGGTGTTCGTCAATCGAGTCGGACTCCACTGGAAATGTACTCCATCAGTCAGCAATAAGACGAGGGAAAAGACGTCTTGATTTCCATCTGTTCTCATTTTTAAAGGACTGTACTCGCTGTTTTACTTCCTGTAACTATATTTTGAGATAGCTCTGCCCACTGCACACACACTGCACAGAAAAAAATGCTGGTGTAAAATGAACACTGCGGGTGTCCATTTAACACCCTAGGACTAATACAAACACCCTAGGGTGTTAAATGTACGCCACCATTTTTGTCGTGTGGCCTTGATTGGTCCAAAGACTTTCCGTTACTTCAACACTGTAGACACCATTTGTGTACGCTCTTTTTGGGAGAGTTTTCAGGCGTACCTTATTCCTTTCTCTGTGGTCCCCCTCCAGGTTCACCATGGCATCAAAGGCATGGTCTACGACAACAACAACAACCCCATCAGCAATGCGGAAATCTCTGTGTCAGGAATACAACATGACATCACAAGCGGTGGGTGTGGTGGGGCAGTTACTGTTGCCACGGTTTTATTTTTAACCCCGGATTTATTTTGAATCGCCAAGGAGCCTAAAAACTCTGTTCTGTTTAATGTAAATTGAGTTTTAAAAAATACATATCTGTGTTTTTAAATTTTTTTATTACAGGGAATTAAAGTTTACATATTTCAGTTTGAGTCGAAAGTGGGAAGAGGTAGTGATTTTTGGCTCAGGAACAGTGGGTTGGTGCTCTGTAATGCTGGTGTGTTTTCTTTAAACCACAATTTTCTAGCCATTGACTTCTGAATTGTTTCGTTCATTGTTCACACTTTGGAATGATCAGTGGAAACATTCTTATGAATACCACATTCAACACTAACTTGAACTTTGTGTAGAGTAGCCAGAAATATCGAGCGAGAAGTGTGGTACTAGAGCACCACCAAGAATACTAAAGGTATGACTACATGCAAAATGTATTCTTACATTATTATTAAAATTGTAAATGGGTGGTATTATCATAAAAGGATTTATATGACCTGGCTTTTCATTGGATTAATGCTGAGATGGGCAGGTGTTGATTTGAGTGCTAGTTATATTTTTTTGTAATTCAATATTTTATATAGTTATAAACTTGCCTCAGCACAAATGTCCAGGAGGACATTTTCTGAAAAGTTTACTTTGGTAGTAGAAATATTATACTATTCCATCCTGTCTGTGGACTTTCGGTTGACTTTAAGTTGCTGAGTTTAGGAGATAGGCTAACTATGATATTTTCACGGATATTGTTTTCAGGATGATATTACATCTGCCTTCTGCATTTTTAATTTCTCAAATTTGATTTTCCTGGGTAATATTCCTGAAGGTGTGGATGGAGACTATTTCCGATTACTTTTGCCCGGCACATACATCGTAACCGCATCCAAGCATGGATACCTGCCCTCCGCAAGTACAGTAACGGTCGGACCGGCGGAGGCCATACAGGTGAGTCTGATACCAAACAGATTTTTCCACCTGACCGTATAACAGATGTAGCATTTTAAGTTACCGGAGGGAATCGCTCTAAAGTTTTATGGTTTCCACGGTGTATTTTACAGGTTAACTTTTACTTGAAGGCTGCCCCTAAGGACATACATCTCAACAAAAACCTCCACAACAAGAAAGACCACCACTCAGTTCGGGCTCCGCTGCGAAACCCGGGGCCAAGATGAATGCATTGTGGACCGTATATGAACCTTTTATAGCACCTCAAATGTTTATATATGCAATAATGGGTTTTATTTTCTGATTGAATTGCTTATTTTGTTAAGTCTATTTTTATAACTAGACACAATTTGTATGTATTGTATAATTTTGTGACATACATTGAAGAACAATCTGTTAATTAAACATGTCAAGACAAACATATAAAATGTGCTGAGCGGTTGGTTGTTTTTTGTTACTGAATCTTGTCAGGCTGTGCAATTTTACATTGGACCTATAGTTTATCAAACTCAGACATACCAAAGCGAAAGAATTTGTTATTAATTTATTTTATCCCAGTATTGTCAAAAGGTTAATCTCAGATATTTGTGCAATTTGAGTGCTTTTGAATATACTGTATACACCAACCAAAACTATTACTGCTAGAAGCCACCAGATGTCGCTGTCCTCCCTAAAATACAAACCTTTGAGCAGCTTTTATTTTATTTATTTTTAACCTGGTGGCTAGTATTGAGCGTGATCGGTATACGCACATTTTTTTACCCTCTTTTGGATGCACTTTTGTACTGTGTAGATATAATGGAAAATATTTGCCATTACTTCCTGTAAAACTATTTTATTGTCCACTGTTTTGAACAGTAGGTCAACAACACAATTGCTGGTTTTCTGACAAACAGGAAAAGGACACTCGTTACTGGAATCTATGACGTTAAACCTTTTGGCCAACAAATTGAAGACATTGTTTTCCAAAGAGGAGCTTGTTGTTTAATTTACAAGACTGAATGCTAAATGGATGCATGAATTTGTGTAGGATCTGTAAGCTTGTGAAGAAGTGTTTTTCTTCTTTAAAAAGTTTCTCAAGGTTGGACCACAGCAAGGATTAAAAATACTTTCTTTGTCATTTCCTTAGGAAAATAGTTCTTAAAAATCTGCTTGGTTCATCTGAAGAAGGGCCGTTGCTACATGCATTTGTAGTGCAGTGTACATGCAGTGTAGTATAATGGTTAGTATAATAGTTTGGGAGCTTGGCTTGTAACCTAAAAATTTCAGGTTTGACTCCCAGGTAGGACATTGCCGTTGTACAGTTGAGCAAGATACCTAAACTAAAGTGTTTCAATAAATATCCAACTGTTTTTGTTAATACTATGTAAAAATGTAAAAAGCTATGTAAGTTGCTCTGGATAAGAGTGTATTGAACATCCACTGCTTGTAATGTAATTACCCCAGTTCAAAGAAAATATCAATGTTTGGGGCATTATCATACCATTTTTTTCTTTTAAAAACTTTAAAGAAAATCCTAGTGTCACAAGTCACTACCACTCTCGTGTGAAACACACTCATGAAAACACCTACCGAAAATAAAATGAAAAAACAAAAGAAGCCCACTATGAAACACACATTCCTACAGCATATATAGCTCCCCATTCATGTACACAGAGTTCAGGAATGCGTGGGGCAGCTCTTTTCATTTCAAATGTCAAATGACAATTGATCAGCCACTTGACGCAAAGGAGATCAGTGGAACAACGGAAGCAGTCAGTGTGGTCATTACATTATCTGTCTTTGTGGGAGGAGAAAATACATGCTTTTCATATGCTAATGAGGTGATGAATGATTGGTCAGTGGTGTTTACCAGAAACAGTGTGGGTTGGGAGCTGCAGAGAAGCAAATGGGAGTCTGAATGAGTCAACGCTATCCTGGGGAATTCTACAGAGACATTGCACATTTATAAATCATTATAACAAAGTTATTACAATCTTACAACATTGTTAAAGTTACACTTTTGCTATCATAAGCTCACAACATTTTTGCAATGAGGGTTATCACAAATCTCACAAAATGTTCTTAATGTTATACCAATATTATTTAAAATATCTCATTTCTGCAACAACAAAAAAAATGACCAATGTTATTGCAATTTTGTAACATTTCTGCAACATTACCAATTTTCGCATTAATCTTGTCACATTAACACATGTACATTCCATTCTTGTGACATAATTGTAACATTATACTGATACTGATAACTCAACTACTGTTGAGTTGAGTTACTGTGCTTGAAAAGACTAGTGAGTATTCAACCAGTGGGGTGGCTAGGGTTAGGGTTAGCTAATACAAAACATTCCCACAATAGCACAGGGTGTGTGTGTGTGTGTGGCACAGGGTATGAGTGTTAAGCACAGGGTGTGAGTGTTTAGCACAGGGTATGAGTGTGTGTAGCACAGGGTGAGTGTGTGGCAAAGTGTGTGAGTGTGTGGCACAGGGTGTGAGTGTGTGGCACAGTGTGTGAGTGTTAAGCACAGGGTGTGTGTGTGTGTGGCACAGGGTGTGAGTGTGTGGCACAGTGTGTGAGTGTTAAGCACAGGGTGTGTGTGTGTGTGTGGCACAGGGTATGAGTGTTAAGCACAGGGTGTGAGTGTGTGTGTGTGTGTGTGTGACACCGGGTATGAGTGTTAAGCACAGGGTGTGAGTGTGTGTGTGGCACAGGGTATGAGTGTGTGTAGCACAGGGTGAGTGTTAAGCACAGGGTGTGTGTGGCACAGGGTATGAGTGTTAAGCACAGGGTGTGTGTGTGTGTGTGACACCGGGTATGAGTGTGTGGCACAGGGTGTGGCACAGGGTGAGAGTGTGTGGCACAGTGTGAGTGTGTGGCACAGGATGTGAGTGTGGCACAGTGTGTGAGTGTGTGGCACAGGGTGTGAGTGTGTGGTACAGGGTGTGATTGTGTGGTACAGGGTGTGAGTGTGTGGCACAGGGTGAGAGTGTGTGGCACAAGGTGTGATTGCATGGCACAGTGTGTGAGTGTGGCACAGTGTGTGAGTGTGGCACAGGGTGTGAGTGTGTGGTACAGGGTGTGAGTGTGTGGCACAGGGTGTGATTGCATGGCACAGTGTGTGAGTGTGTGGCACAGTGTGTGAGTGTGTGGCACAGGTTGAGAGTGTGTGGCACAGGGTGTGATTGCACGGCACAGTGTGTGAGTATGTGGCACAGAATGTAAGTGTGTGGTACAGGGTGTGAGTGTGTGGCACAGGGTGTGAGTGTGTGGCACAGGGTGTGAGTGTGTGGTACAGGGTGTGAGTGTGTGGCACAGTGTGTGAGTGTGTGGTACAGGGTGTGATTGTGTGGTACAGGGTGTGAGTGTGTGGCACAAGGTGTGATTGCATGGCACAGTGTGTGAGTGTGTGGCACAGTGTGTGAGTGTGTGGTACAGGGTGTGATTGTGTGGTACAGGGTGTGAGTGTGTGGCACAGGGTGAGAGTGTGTGGCACAAGGTGTGATTGTATGGCACAGTGTGTGAGTGTGTGGCACAGGGTGTGAGTGTGTGGCACAGTGTGTGAGTGTGTGGCACAGGGTGAGAGTGTGTGGCACAGGGTGTGATTGCACGGCACAGTGTGTGAGTGTGTGGCACAGAATGTAAGTGTGTGGCACAGGGTGTGAGTGTGTGGCACAGGGTGAGAGTGTGTGGCACAAGGTGTGATTGTATGGCACAGTGTGTGAGTGTGTGGCACAGGGTGTGAGTGTGTGGCACAGGGTGAGAGTGTGTGGCACAGAATGTAAGTGTGTGGCACAGGGTGTGAGTGTGTGGCACAGGGTGTGAGTGTGTGGCACAGGGTGTGAGTGTGTGGCACAGGGTGTGAGTGTGTGGCACAGGATGTGAGTGTGTGGCACAGGGTGTGAGTGTGTGGCACAGTGTGTGGCACAGTGTGTGAGTGTGCGGCACAGGGTGTGAGTGTGTGGCACAGTGTGTGAGTGTGTGGCACAGAATGTAAGTGTGTGGCACAGGGTGAGAGTGTGTGGCACAGGGTGAGAGTGTGTGGCACAGGGTGTGAGTGTGTGGCTCAGGGTGTGAGTGTGTGGCACAGGGTGTGAGTGTGTGGCACAGGGTGTGTGTGGCACAGGATGTGAGTGTGTGGCACAGGGTGTGAGTTTGTGGCACAGTGTGTGAGTGTGTGGCACAGGGTGTGAGTGTGTGGCACAGTGTGTGAGTGGGTGGCACAGGGTGTGAGTGTGTGGCACAGGGTGTGTGTGGCACAGGATGTGAGTGTGTGGCACAGGGTGTGAGTTTGTGGCACAGTGTGTGGCACAGTGTGTGAGTGTGTGGCACAGGGTGTGAGTGTGTGGCACAGTGTGTGAGTGGGTGGCACAGGGTGTGAGTGTGTGGCACAGGGTGTGAGTGTGTGGCACAGGGTGTGTGAGTGTGTGGCACAGGGTGTGTGAGTGTGTGGCACAGGGTGTGAGTGTGTGGCACAGGGTGTGAGTGTGTGGCACAGGGTGTGAGTGGGTGGCACAGTGTGTGGCACAGGGTGTGATTGTGTTAGTTCCACTCTGCCCAGTACACACTTTCCTGACAGAAGCACATTTCTTTACCCCTTCATTTCCTTCCATTGTTAACTGACTGAGGAAATAACTACTAATCCAGATGGAATGGATAGATGCAGCACACACTCATTCAGTCACCTCGCAACAAATGCACATTAACATATTGTACTTACACTGCATGGTAATGCATCGTCACACACTTGTACACACACACATGCACAAACACACGTCTGCTATATTACAGAATGTGCATGTGTACGTGTGTACCCATATGCATATGCACACATACAGACATTCTTAGACATAGCAGACATAATGCATAATATTAATGTTGTTTAGTTGCTCAAAAGCATTCTTGGATACAGTATGAGACCCAAAAAGGTTATGAGTGTTTCTGTAACATCTGAAATTTTAGCAATGACAAATTAATTTGCTCACTTAAGTCCATATCCATTTAGAAATGATCATGTACTGTAAAATCACTTGAATAATAGATATTTATTTCATTCCAATGGAAAAAAGGTTAAGTTCATTCTCAACCCTCAAAATGTTATTGCTGTAAACTGCATGAGCCAATCATAGTGTTTTATTGTGGAAACCACAGTTTTTTGGGGGGTTCAGGGAACGCCCACATTGAATGCACAAGACAGTGCCACTCACTGTGTGGTCCCCCACCATCACCACAGTGAGGCAGCAGAGAGGCATAGATTCTCTAAAGTAACCAGATGGTCAGCTCCTGTATTCCTTCCAGTCTTTTCTATTTCATTGCTCTAAGAGATTCTGATTGGCAATACAAGTTTCCGGTACAGTTTATGAATGCTCATAAACAGGTGTGTCGCAAGGACAGAACGTCAATTGTTTCTGTTATTGTTCTTGGCTACACCTCTTCATGAATATTTTAAATATACATGGTTTTGAACCTTTCGGCTTAGATAACAGGGAGACACAACTTTCAGTGTTTCAGAAATGGCTCAGAATAGCTCAGACATGATATTTGGTTGAAAGTGACAATACATGTAGCATAATTCAATTTCTTTGACACAATATACTTCAACCGGAATTTGTCTCTGCACTTTCTCTTTCTGTGATGTCATTGGCTGTCGTACATTATGTTGTCATTTCTTGTCATACACTGCTTTGTCATTAGCCACCCCAATGACAGATACCAGGCATTAGCAACACCACAAAGCCTTCCCTCATCCTTCCCAATCCAATCAGATGGTATCTCACTGTCTTAAATGTGTCTGCAAGCAATGAACGTGTTGAATGCTCATCTGTAAGAAAACCATACTACCATCCCACAATAGGTTTTTTTATTTGTAGATTTCAAAATTAATTATATGTGCAATTATAGAAGGGTCGCCATTCACAATTCATCACCATTTTCTATAGCTGAAAATTCCTGTTTTTGAATATAGCCTACAGACGGGAGACAAATTTAAGGAAAACCAACATGTGCCTTATTATTACGAGCCTTCAGAACAGCTTCAATGCGCCTTGGCATAGATTCTACCTCTAGTCTAGCATAAATTATGGTCTCTGGAACTCTACTGGAGAGATGGAACACAATATATTCCCTCATTTGGTGTTTTGATGATGGTGGTGGAGAGGTAGAAATGCTTCATCATAGGATAAAGGTGATCACTCAGAATAACTTCATATCGATTTGCAGTGATCCATCCCTCTAAGGGGACATGTGGACAAACCATGACAAAAAAATGCCCACCTTAGCATAACAGAGCCACCGGCGCCCCACACTGTAGGGGTTTTTTCTTTCCTTTAATTTGTCACCCATCTGTATGTGTATAATGGTGAAATAAGCAACCGGTAATTGTCAGAACAACTGGTCACAATTAAGCCAGTATCCCAGAATTTTTACCTGCCCAACTGCATGTATAATTTCAAAAACTTGATCAGTCAGGCCTTAAATTGAGTCATTGTTTGGCACCATGTACAGTAAGCTACTAAACATTTTGATTTAAGATATTATTATGGCGTTATTATGTTTAGTGTGATTAAATCATAATATTGTTCTTAAAATAATTGTGAAGCACAATGGTTTTATTGTCATGGTTTTATCTGAAGTTTAAATTTAATTTATACTGAAACTATAGCTCTGTTTTAACTATATAGTCCGGTGGTTTTAACACCGTTTTGTTGTTTTTGCCGTGATGCATTCACAGTAAGCTCACGTGTGTGGTGTCATAACGTTATCACCCTTTTAACTTACTCTGTAACAGAGTAGACTATATGTCAAGTAATAATATCACGCCAGCCTATTTGTATGGGAATGCATTTAATAGAAAGGCAGCAAAGTGCCATTTACAATGGTTTGCATTCTGACTCCCACTGGCTTAGGCTACAGATAATAAACAAATCATCATCAGAGTAGGCAATCGTGTGGGTTACAACCTGCTATTATCCTAGCCTGTAAAGACGACGCGGAGGTGACCTGCTTCGGGCAGTGATCTGACTTGTAACTACAAGGCAGACGGGGACCTTTCCTCGACATGCTGGCAGCCAGCCGGTAGATCAACACGTCCCCCTTGGATTGTGTAAGGAGCCTTGAAAGACACATCTGTTTGCCAAACAAAGTTGCAATATTCTAACTAGCCGTCGTTATATAACAATACAGATATCCATCTTCTTCATAAAAGACGCACGCATTTGGGAACCGAATGATGGCTCACTATTTCCAGAAAATGAGACGAGTTGACCTGTTCGACGAGAATTCACTGTTCTATCTGTGTTTTAACTATCTATCGGTTACATCTGTGTTAACGATCCACACGGTGCTCTAATATCCGCTACAGAGCCGTGCGTCTTTGCTCTAAATGGTTATTGTTTTTCGTTGCTTAGCATCACTTGTCCAGTCCACTGGGTCCAAGCACAGAAAACAGAGAAGGTGGGGTTCGTTTTCTATTCAGGCACAAGGAAAGAAACCCCTTGTGGAAGGTCCCGATCATGAGAGGGGTGGTGCCGGTGGTGTTGATGTCAGCATGGAGAGTCACAGCCTGTGGGACATCCATCCGGATGACAGCTGATCCCTGTGAGTCGTAGCGAGTCAGTTTTTACTATCGGGAGCGAGGGACTGTCCACAGTGGATACGATAACTTTACTAACGTTATAAATTTCCCCCACCCTAGAAAATGGCGCTGTTAACCTCGGAGAAACGGGGGCTGCATTAATTACACGTAGCTAGCTAGCAAGCTAGCCATCCAGAAAGCTAATTGACTAGCGGACGAGCTAGCTAATCAATTCTGGAAAATCGAGAGTCATCAGAACTGTGAAGGTTGCTCAGCTGAGAAGAGCCACGATCGGGGCGTTTTTAATCAATCTACTCTTAACTCTGGAGACGGAGATAACCAGCCAGATTGGTAAGTTGAGCTAATGACCCATTTGATGCATCTGAAGTTGAACCGTTAGCTAGCTCAAGCAAGGCATCAAGGTTGTCAGCTATCTAGTTAACTAGTTAAGTTAGCGATGTTAGAAAACGAATGAGTAACGTTCATTACTGTCTAATTTACATGTTTGCACTTTTTAAAAAAAAAGAATCCTAAACCAAAAGTTATTCTCGCATTATCGTGTTTAAAATGGCAACAATACATTGATTAAAATGGATCTGCCTAGGAGGATTTAAAATGAGTTTAAATGACAACCTAAAATAACGTTACATGATTTACTTTGACAACAACATTGGCACCTTGACCTTAGCAGCTTGGTTCAAAGCATTAATGATGGACGCTCACTTATTTAACTTTATAGACAATTGCAGCTTCTTGTCCATTTGTATAACGTTGAGTTGTTAATATATTTATCAACTTCAGTTTGCTCGTATTTAACGAATGTCGGAACCTACGTCATGGATACCGATACAAACTAGCAATTTTTTTATCGCAATGATGGCACAATGCACAACGGTAGAAAATGAGTAATGTTAAGTTACAGTAAGTTAGCTACACTGCTAGAACTCAGACAATGAATAAACATTGGAAATTGTGTCGTGATTTTGAGTTGATAAATTGATACCAATATGAATATGGTTTAACAAACTTTTGATAAGTTAAATTTGATATTCAAAATGATAGTGAAATGAAAGGAATTGCACTATAACGCACAATGTACTCTTATCGCGGACGCTGCCGCTGATTTCGCTAGCGAAGACGGAAATGAAAGGGCCTGCCGGCGCTCTTTGGATCATGTTGCTACTTGCAGATCATCTTTTGGAAGTCAGTTGTTCAACTTCCCTGTGGAGACGCAGCACAGACGCAGCACAGACTGTCACCTCGAGCTGCACCTCGAACCGCACGAGACTATTGTGGCTGCCACGCGCTAGCGCAGTAATTTATACGCAAAGTGGATTACTAAAAACGATTCGTTATCGTGACACGGTTTATTTTATAGATAAAGAAAAAGTACTATCTCGTTTGCATTTTGGGTACCATCAAGGATCGCTTTTGACTAGAAAACGACCACAACACTGATTCAGGACACAGTGAGATGTTTATCCCAGAGAAGTTTCCGGCAAATGTATGTAGTCTGCGGTGATCCTTTACAATCACTGTGATTATGTAGCACAAAGGAGACATTTTTTCAGTCTACTGAGGCCTGTTTTCAAACGTAATAATACATGTGGCTCTCACTCAGTTAAATGTGTGATTTAGTCCTGGAACATCGCTAAAAAGACTTGGCTTGTGCATGGAAAGAAGGCGTTATACATCTGTTAATCATAACGTATATCTGTATGTTTTGGTGTATTTTTTTATTTTATTTCTTGCGACCTTTATGGTCTTTTTGCATTACTCATTAGATAAGTTTTCATATTATTCGAAACATGTACAGAACCATTTGATACAGTATAAAGATTTTCTGGACCTTCTCTTCCTATGAACAGCTGTATAGTCTTACACTATGTGACCAAATCATTGTTTGTGTAGCCGTGTGTGTTTGCTGTAGAACCACTCACTGTTTGATGTTTAGAGCCACGGGTTTGCCACCAGGGCAGATTTGGCTCAGAGGCCTGGAATGTTCTGTGCGTTGGAGGAGAGGCCAGCAGAAGTGGGATCATCTGAGTGATATTAATGTTCTGTCATCCCAGTCGACCGGCACCATCCGGATGCTTTTATCACAATCTGTCAGAACAAGATAATTATTTGCCAGACAAGTTGAATAAATACACACACACACGCGCACACACACATGTTCACACTTTCATGCTTTAACACGGATAGACATGGGCACACATAAACACACACAAATGGGATACTTCAACAGACATACACACATAAATGTGTGCATACAGAACTCTCCTTTTTTCAGCTTTTGTGTGTCATCTATTCAGTGAGTTCTGTAGGCAAAATGAGAATGTCTGTGTTTACCAAAGACCAGAGTGTTTCTTTGGAACCTAACCGAAATAAGATGTGGAGGTGGTACGTTAGGTTGCTTCATTCAGTTGGTGTAATACTGACACTTGAGAGATAGCCCACTCTGTGAGATGGGACCACATTGTGACCAGAAAGAGCTGAATAATTAACTGTATTACCAGAGCGGTGTCATGTGTCAACGTGGAGTGACATTAGAGCTGTCAGCTTCTGCAGGGGTACCAGCCGTATGGCGCATTCTAGTGCTTTCTGTTGGTGAGCGCTGTCAGACTTTTCTCCAGCCAATGGCTTTGTGTGTGTGTGTGTGCGCACATGTGCATGTCTTAGTGTGTGTGTGTCTGTGTACCTCTGTGTTTATTTGTACAGAATGTGAACATGTGTGTTCATTCATGCACTTGCGTGTGTGGGCTATATTGTGATGTGTACAAATGTTGTGGTAGATGTAGTTGAATTATATAAACTAAATTGAAAGTTATATTTAAGTTCACAGTGACCTGTGAGAGTCACACCAGAGCTCACAGTGATGGGGTGAGAGTCACAGCAGATCTTGCAGTGACCTGTGAGAGTTTCACTCCGGCTCACAGTGATGGGGAGAGAGTCTCACTACAGCTCACAGTGGTGGGGTGAGAGTCACAGCAGATCTTACAGTGACCTGTGAGACTCACTACAGCTCACAGTGATGGGGTGAGAGTCACAGCAGATCTTACAGTGACCTGTGATCAAGTGATTAGCGTAAGACTCGTCCGTGTCTCGGCAAGCTCCTACGAGGTGAGATGATCATCGCTCTTAAAGCAGCACTTATTCTAAGACACCTTCCTCTGTGTACTTATTTTCAAGCTACTTGACCTATAACCATTCGTGTAGATAAGATAAGGATGTATGCAGGTGTAAATGACTAAACATAGAAAAACTTAATCTATGTAAACTACACTGGGTAGGGTCATCTGCTGTGCAAATATTAATAGGGCGGCAGTGTAGTATAATGGTTAAGGAGCTGGGCTTGTAACTGAAAGGTCACAGGTTCAATTCCCAGGCAGGACACTGCCGTTGTACCCTTGAGCAAGGTACTTAACCTGAATTGCTTCAGTATATATCCAGCTGTATGAATGGATAAATGTAAAGTTGTGTAAGTCGCTCTGGATAAGAGCGTCTGCTAAATGCCTATAATGTAATAGGAGGGCAGAAAAGGAAGTAAAATTGCAGAGAATAGTGAATTAGGTTTTGTTCCTATTTCAAAATAACAATTTCTTATTTGCCTTTTCTGAGACCTTTGTTTCTAAACACAATGGAGCAATGCACTATGGGATTGCTGGCTCTGGTCTCCAGTCTTCCCTTTTGAACAGGGTTCTTGGTTTCAAATCAGTGACCGTTAAAACAACACCCCTGGATACCAAGGAATTCATTTGAATGTCATTACATTTCGTGCTATTAAATTGCCATGAAAACCACACCCCTGGATACCAAGAACAGTCACCCGTCACCCCCCCTCCCCCCTTTCAAAATGGGAGACTTTGGATGCAAAGAGTCAGCAATCCCATAGTATATTTGTCTATTTTGTTTATAGACAAAGCTTTTCATAAGTGAATAACAAAAAAAACTTTGAACTTTAAAACGAGGACCAAATGACATGGTCCTCAGTTCTCAAGTTCATTTTCATTCAGCGGAGGATCCCGGCTTTTTAGAGAAATCAACTGTCTTGAGTTTACAGTTTTGAGGTTACAGTGGTGGTACCGTTAGAAGTCCTTGACAGAGAAAGAAAGGAACATTCCTGAGATTCTTTAGACTGCGTTTCATTTCACATGGCTGTGGAAGCGATTTACAAACATGTCCTTTGACGTGTGTGTAGGCACATTCATTTATGTGTCTATGTGCATATACAGTGCCCTCCACTATTATTGGCACCCCTGGTAAAGATGCGTAAAAATGGTTATAAAAATTTTTACTGTTTGGTGAATTAGCTTAATCTCAAACTGAAAAAAAATGAGAAAAATCCAACCTTTAATTGAAGTTAATTTATTCTGAGAAAAAAAATCCCTCATCAAGAAATACTTATTTTTAACAAAACCACGTGTGCCACAATTATTGGCACCCCTGCATTTATATATAGAATAAATAAGTAATTTTTTATATTTTGTCGCATATTCTTTGTTTGTTTCTGAGTCTCTCTGTGTTATTTCACATTCCTGAGTGCGTTGTTTGTGCGTGCAGGCATTTGTGTACGTACACAAGCATTTGTGGTGTGTATGCATGTGTGTCACTTACGGTGAGTGTGTACATTGGAGATAAATGAGATTGATCCTGGTTTTGCACCCTGCGCTGAGAGCATGGCATTTGCGTGTTTCTGCGAGAACCTAACTTGCGCGCAGTAACGTGAGCTTGTTTTTTTTTCAAAAACCTCTAGCTAATTCACTGCTAATCTTAAATTTACAGGTTGGTAGCAATGATACTTCTGGCCTTCTTCATTCATTGTTTAGATCATCATTAGATTATTAGAAGCAGGGGCGTAGCATGACATTCTGGGCCCCGTGTAAATGAAGTCTCTCTGGGCCCCCTTCCCAATGCAAACTCTTTAGTACGGGCCTTCTGGGGGCCCCTCCCCACCTTGGGGCCCTGGGTGGTCAGGTCCACTTGTCCCCCCACTACGACGCCCCTGATTAGAAGAAGGTGTGGGGTTCTGGGGCGGTCGTGTGAGGTTGATGTTGCAATGTGTTTCCCAGCATTCTGACATGTAGGCGGCGGCGTGCTGAAGAGTTAACCTGAGACATGCGCCCTATGGATGGATGGGTCTGTCCGTGTCACGGGCAGCTTCTGTTTTTCTATAACTGAGAGAGTAAGGTTACGTGTGTGAGAGTTACACGGTTTCTCTGGAATCCTGAGGTGTAGCCTAAGGTTCCTGCCATTTGTGGTCTTGTTGAAAAAAAAATTAAAAATAAATTTGGCACCCAACATGGGGCTGGTCATGTCCAATTCTCAATAATCTGAAACCGAAAACTTTCAGGTACAAGCCCCACTGCCGATTCGGGGGAGTGTAGACATCTGCTGTTCTTCTCCGAAACACGTGGTGTCACCAGCTGCTTCTTTTCACATCGCAGCCAAACTTGCATAGAGTCGAGTGGGAGGATGACCTTTCATATGTGGCTTTTGACATGTAGTTCACTGGCGCCCGATCGACCAGCGGCGGTCTCTAGAGAGCGATGGAACACAGACCCCCAACGGACTGAACCCTCACCTACCCTGGGTGACGCAATCGCCAATTGCGTGTCTTGCGATTCGATCCGAGACCGTGGGGCTCATCCATGGACCACAGCGTGGTTCCTTAACTGAAAGCCACCCAGCAGCCCGTTTGTGGTAATTAAAAAAAAATGTAAACAAATTAAAAGGTTTTTATTAAGTATATTCTTAACAGTGCACTGAGTGCAGTACTCTTTGCTCAGAATGTTAATGCCCTGAGGGTCGCATGATGACGGCAGCATGTGGAATGGCTGCCCATTTGAATTAAGTTAATCCATGTTTATGATGCAGGATATCAGGTTGTAATACCCTGCGGACCTGTGGCTAAGCAGTCCGGAGTGAATGTGGTTAGAGTAAGAGCAGGGTAAATAGAGTGGTTAAGAACCTCAGCCAGATTGGGAGGGGGAGAGCCTCGTACCCATGGGGCTGTCCCGGCTTAGACTGAAAAACCCAAACAGGGGTCGGCAAGCAGAGATTATATGGGCACCACCTAACTAAGTGGGACTCGGCTGAAGTGAAAATGTGACCCGAGAGCAGAGGTAGTCAACCCTGGTCCTGGAGGGCCGGTGCCATTTCTGGTTTTTGTTCCATCTTGATCACAAGAGTTTGATGGATGATAGTAAGTCTGAGCCTGAATATTATGAATGGTGAAACGCTGAGTGCCTCCAGCACATGGTCACCCGCATTCATTACACCTAATTAATTAAAATGAATCCAGTTATGTAGTTATGGGTTGGGATGGAGCAAAAACCAGGACCATCTCTGCCACCCCAGGATCAGGGTTGCCTACCCCTGCCCTAGAGAAATGGTTTTGTTCTTTTCCCAAACCTCTGTACATCTCCTCCTCCTCTTCTTCCCTTCTTTGTCTTCCTTTCTCCTCCTCCTTGTTCTCTCTCCTTCTCTCCTCTCCCCCTGTGTTTCATATCTACTCCCACTGTTTGGTTTCAGTGTTAACTGCACGTCTGCGTTGGGCTAAAGGGACGTCGGGCTTCTTTAGCCTTCTGCTTGTCCGTGTGTGATCCTGGAACCTCACACTGACGGAGGGAAACCCCGCTTCGCCGTCTCCTTTTACTCGAGCGCCGTGGGGTGCGGCTTTGAAGGGCTGCCGGTTGAGTGCAGCGGTTTAGCTGAATGACTTTGGTGAGCTCTTAGTCGCGTAAATGGCTGGTGTTTAACATGTAAGCCGCGGTGCGTTATCTGTAGATAATAATGACAGTGACATAAGGGAGAACCACACAAATCACTGTCAAACTGCACAGTAGCAGTGTTGCGGACAACGTGTGAAGTTAACACCCGCCACCAGCCAAATGCTGGTGAAATTTTGATTGTGGCTGGTAAGATTTCTACTCTAGCAGCCAGTTTGGCAGGTAACCAACCTGGTTGTGTTATATTGTAAAGGGTAAAGTGACTGGTAAAAGCTTAAATGGCTGGTCATTTTCAGAATCCACAAGCCACTCTGGCCAGTGCGTGAACAAATTAATTTCATGCCCTGGTTGCAGATGTTTCTGGACTAATTTCTCAGGTGTTTCCTCATACTGTGTTGCAGTTTCTTGCCTTGTAGCGTCATACCAAATACCTCAAGAGCGGGAGGACACATAAAACAGGTGGGTTGCCGTGACGATAACGCCAGTGCCATGCCGCTACTGCCCCCTGGGCTGAGCTGACAGAAGCAGGCCAACTTCCGCAGGTTGCCAGATATTCTGCTGCTGTCCTAACTGCACTGAAGGCTGCATCTTATTTAATGTAGACCCGGGCTGGCTCTTACCTGGGGTCCTGCTTGTATACGCAGGGGTAAAATTAGGTGTGCGTGCGTGTCTGCGATTATGAATGTTGTATACATATGTTTTGTGTGTGTGTGTCTGTGTGTGTCTGTGTGAGAGTGTGTGAGAGTGTGTGAGAGCGTGTGAGAGCGTGTGAGAGCGTGTGAGAGCGTCTGAGAGCGTAAGAACAAGGCATTTGTGGTGTTGAACGTGATTAGACCTGTATATTTATAACTGGAATATTCTAGATGTTTTAGTGATTAATTTGGTTTGAGAGAGGCTCAAAGGTAAGCCTCAGAGGTACGCCACATAGACAGGAGCAGCTGCCTGCATGTGCTTTTACACTGGTCCTGTGTCCTTGCCTGTCTTTGGTCATGGGATGTGGGCCGAGATCAAAGAGAACGGCCCCACTCTTCTGCCACACTGTACTGTAAAACAGGACCAAAAGACAAACAGCCTTTATGCTGGTTTGGTTGGGGGAGTGGAGGGGGGGGTTGTGTTTGCGCTGAATGCGTTTTAACTGCGACAGCGATCTCTGAAATGCACACGCATTGTGTCAGGGTCAAACGACAATGAGGACGGTACACAAAAAAAAGAAACACAAACAAGAAATAAAAACTAGACGACAACAACAACAGAATAAAGGACAATGCTGAAGCTTCCAGAGGTGAACTGGTCTCTTCACTGGCATGTGGGGGGGTGGGGGTGGGGGGTGTAGCGCTGTCAGTCAGACCCCCCCCCCCCCCCACTCTTTATTGTTGTGCTTGAATAATTCCCCTTCGATAATAAAATGGAGAGTCAGCACACAGGAGTGTGTGTGTGTGTGTGTGTGTGTGTGTGTGTGTGTGTGTGTGTGTGTGTGTGTGTGTGTGTGTGTGCGCGAGTATGTGTTCTATAAGTTGCAGCTGCTCTTGTTTTTTCACTCTGCATCCAACTCCCTCTCTGAATCCCACACTCACAAAAAACACACAAACACTCACCCACAGTCCCGCACTTTCTCACCGACGCACACAAAGTCTCTCTCTCTCCCCGTCTCATACACGCGCGCATGCTCACATACACACACGCACACACACACAGAAACACACGCACAGTTACACATGCTCTCACCCACAGTCCTGCACTCTCTCGACACACACACATACACAAAGTCTCTCTCTCTCTCCCCATCTCATACACAGTTACACATGCACTCACCCGCAGTCCCGCACTCTCTCAAACGCACACGCACACACACACACACACACAATTATACATGCACTCACCCACAGTTCCGCACTCTCTCTCTCTCACACACACACACACATGCGCTCACCCACAGTCCCGCACTCTCTCTCTCTCACACACACACACATGCGCTCACCCACAGTCCCGCACTCTCTCTCTCTCTCTCTCTCTCTCTCACACACACACACACATGCGCTCACCCACAGTCCCGCACTCTCTCTCTCTCACACACACACACACACATGCGCTCACCCACAGTCATTCACTGACACACACACAGTCTCACTCTCGTGCACAGACGCCTTCTAGAACACAGGCCGCTGTAAGTTTGTGTTGAGTAAACACTTCCTGCTGGGTGGTAGAGTCAGATTTCAGCCCCGTAATCAACATGGGGCCCGGTGTACCCCAGGAGTCACACCTGTCGGGACCAGAGATTACCCCCTGTCCCTCCTGTCTGGGCCAGTCAATCACAGGCCAAGGGTGTGGTTTCAGGCTCCAAGCAAATGTCTCTCTCTTGAGAGCTGTTGGCTCGGTTTCCACTCTCCACGGCTTTCCCTGGTGTCTGATGTGCGGTGAGGCTCAACCGCAGCACGCACTGACCCCACCGCAGAAACTCACTCCGTGCAGAGAGGGGCCTGGATCCGTTCCCTGAAAACCATCCTCACTGCCGGCTCAGGCTTTACCGTCTGTCCTGGACTCACGTGACTGTGGAGTCGTGGAACGTTGGCGCAGAGTGACCTCTGACTCCTATGCGCGTATATGGCCTGCAGCAGCAGAGGAGTTCATGCGACAGCCGATGCAGTGGTATGCAATAGTTTGGAGGCCAAATTGCGTGTTTTGTTGATTCTAACTTAAACATGACATACATATCCCTGTAAATTTTTATTGCAAAACTGCTTTTCATTTACTGAATTTAACATGTTGAAAGAAATAAAACCGTGAATGTAAATTTGTTGCATGCCAGCATAAATAAATAAACTGCTTGGTGTCTAGACCCTGTAACGCCCACTCTGTGTCAGCCCCAGCAGGATGAAAGAGGCTTGTGGAGTTTGTGGTTCTTCTGTGTTTGAGGGAGGTGCCGTGCGACCGCACGGGCCTTTAATCAGGCTGTCGGGATTGGGAGTGCTCCGACGGCTCTGTCCAGTGGGTGTTGTCCCGTGGGTGTGGTCCCGTGGGTGTTGTCCAGTGGGTGTGGTCCCGTGGGTGTGGTCCAGTGGGTGTGGTCTCGTGGGGGCGGAGGCCTGTGTGCGAAGTCCAGTGGGTGTGTTCCCGTGGGGGCGGAGACCTGTTGGAGGAGGCAGTGTGCAGTCCAGTGGGTGGTGTCCAGACACTCTCCTGTCACAGCTGTGAATTTCATAAACAAAATGGCTGTGCTGACCAGGAGAGCCAGAGTTAACTTAGAGTTTAATTACAACTGCAGTGTCATGTGATGCGATGTCACTTCCTGGTCTGTCAGCAGAAGTTAGGAGTGTCCAGTCCAGTCTCATCATAAGTATATTAGCGCAGGCGAACCTTTGTTGGGGAGCTGTGTTAGACACCTGAATGGTCGTTGCCACAGGGACGCTTCCCTAGGGCATACATGGAGAAGGCTCTTGGTAACTCCGCCTCCCCCCTCGCATGGAACACGAGGCGTAATTCGCTGGCTCAGGACGTGAGGGCAGCATGGGGTCTCCTCGCTCCCATGCCCCGCACGTCCATGCAGCACACATGCTGTCTGGAGTCCCTGTGGAGCTGGCAGCTGCGGGAGGAGGTGCTAGGCGTACAGGGGGGTGGGGGCGCACTGTTTACAGAGCTGTCTGTTGTCTTCCTGCTACTTCTGTCACGGCGATATCATCTAACCGTGTGGCCTGTGCTCCTGACCTACACACGACCAGCTGCGTCACGGCCCTCTCCCCCTCCTCTATAATGCCTCTCTTTCTCTCTCCCTCGTTCACTTTCCTTCTCCCTTTTTCTTCTGCCCTCTGATCTTCCTTTAGCCTTCTGTTTATGCCTCTTTCCCAGGTTTACACCCTACACTCTCCCACAAACTCTCCTCCACCTCCACTTCACACATTCGCTCATTCTCAAAATCTAAGATTTGAATGACCAGTGGCAATATTTGCATGAAAAGATTACTTGCGTTGCTAGAGAAATGGGACACATAGATGACATGAAACAACGTCACCCCTCCCACTCCCTGAAAAAATACAGTCACACTCACATGGAAGAAAATGAAGAACAAAATTTTTCTCTTTTTGAACAAAGACACCTGTGTCTCAGAATTAAAGAGGAGTACATATTTAAATTCGGTCATTGTTTAGCCCACCCCTCTCTCTCTTAAATCATGTGCAGGTCGAGATGTGTTAAACTGCCCCCTCTATTGCAGTAGCCACTACACTGAGAAGTATTTTTATTTTGTGAAGATGATTTAAAGAAATATATTTAATATGAAGGAGTTCTTGGGGCGGGGCAGGTAATGAGAAAGTGAGTCTTTTTGTGGCAGCCTGTTTTTCAGTGACTAGATTGTGGTCTCTCTCTCCCATTTTCTTCTCCCCGTCCCTTCCCCTCTCTCCCAAACTCGCGACATTCCCTCTACCTCGGTCTCTCTCCTCTGTTTCAGCCTCTTACTCATTCACCTCTTTCTCTCGGTCCCCTCAGGCTTGTATTCTTCCTCTTCTCTTGTTCTCTCGGTCTCGTCCCTTTACCTTCAACCTCTTCACGTAGCCCGTTCGCAGATGGATTTGAGCTGGAGGAGCTGAGCCCCGTCCACCCGCTGAAGGCCCTTGTGTCGACACTTGTGTTTTCAATCGACTTTTATTCCCCTTGAAGCCACACAGGCTGCCTGACGACGGTGAATTCTAGAGACCATTCAAAGTTCTGTGAAATAAAATGTGACTTAAAAATATTTATGAAAGAGCAAACTTGTACACTAGAGAGCAAACTTGTACCCCCCTCCCCGCCTCTCTTTCCCAACCCTGCCCCAGAGGACAGATCAAATTCAGGGATTCTGGCTTTTGAACAAAATACGACATGTCACCTTTTTGAATCTTTTTGTGGCCTACGTTTCTGGTGGATGTGAAATGTACCCCGGCCACTGACCGAAATCCATTCTTCTTTGTGGTCGTAAAGACATCATCGATTGTTGTTTTAACCCTTAAAGTGTTGGTGCTTATTATGCACAGCTGCAGGTGGAAATCGGTCCAGTTAACTGCTCCCCTGTGTTTACCGGATGGTTGCCAGTTTAAATCCCAGTCTGGCACTGCCATTGTATGTTTTGGCAAACGCGAATTATGAGCTTTTATTTATACTCCGATTAAATTTCAACATAGTTATTGAACCCATTGATGTGGGCATGCTGAAATATTTAAACCATCCACCGTATAGGAATTGTTGGAGTTTGTTAGCATTTCAGCTAACCCAGGCGTAGTCCATGCCACTTAATTTCTGACTAGCCCCAGTTCCCGGAATACACACCAGAGAGGCCGGATTCGTCAGCAGCATTCTAGGGTGCTGCAAAATCGATCTAAATTCAGATTTATTGTTTATACCCCGTATGTATAACACCTGGCATTTAAAGCCATCAGAATGTTTGGTTTTGACCACAGGACATCTTTAAGAGTGTCCACCTGGAGTGGATTAGATTAGAGGTAGCAGCACGTCCACGTGTTCAGAGTTAGCTGTTTGTTCAGACCCGTTGACATTTGACATACAGTGCCCTTGCTGTCTTCCCTGGAGCCATTCTTCTCTATAAATACTCAGCGTGGTACTAGTGCGCAACAGGGACAGTATTAACATGGCGAACAAGGTACAGCTAAAAGATGTGTTATGTCACTGCTAAACTATCTGAACACAATTGTTTCCTTTTCTTAAATGGGGAAATGTTTTGCGATACTATCTAGTGCATTTCATCAAGGGTGCCTGATGAGTAGATCCGGCTGATTCATTATGAGAATGAAACCCCTGCCTGGGTTCTCCAGAGCACTGATCATACAGTGTGGTAACGGTTGTGGTGAAGAAACAAGGCTTTGCTGGTTTCATTGTCAGTCTGATGCAGGTTTCTGCCCGTGTCTGTGGGCTGGTCGGTGGTTTGTGCTTAGATAAAGTGTGGCCGACGAGGTTAATCCCTCCAGGAATCGCTGCGGTGAGCCAACGTAGCCTCCGGGAGCAAGGCCTGACCAGACACGCCTGCAGGAGAGTCGCGCGGCTGTGTTCACACTTGGATCTGCAGAGCTGAAGGCTCGCAGTAATGTGCAATAAGTTTTCATCGGGTGCAATATACAGTTTATCCATTTTATATAATAGGTGTGTGTGTTTGGGGAGCTGGGAAGGGTATGCTGTATTTAACTTTGACTGTATTTTTATTCTTATGTCTTTTTACCATGTCTGTGTACCATAACCATCTGAACTTTTCTATTCTGGGATAATAAAGTTTACCTTTGACCTTGACTTGACGACTGCTGCTTCTGCGGGGAGGAGTATCATTGCGAGGGAGGTGCAGTGTGGGGGAGGTACGGTGTTAGGAGGCTCAGTGTGAGGAGGGCAGTGTGGGGGAGACGCAGTGTTAGTAGGCTCAGTGTAAAAGAGCGCTGTGTGAGGGAGGTGCCGTGTTAGGAGACTGTGTGAAGGAGCGCAGTAAGGCGCAGTTCAAGGAGGTGCTGAGTCTTGTATAATAATATTACAGAACTGCAGAAAAGGATAGGATATTTTCAGAAGGTCAAAGCCAGGTCATAGTCTTGCGAGCTGTGCAGCATAGGCTTTTCGGAGTGTGTGTAGAGTGTCCGTAGAGCAGGCCGTGCGGAGCGTCTTGAGTGGACAGCGTAGTCTGTATAGAGTGGATTATGTAGAGCGTAGGTGCAGCGTGTGCACATTGTGTGCAGGGTGAGAAGCAGAACTGAAAACAGCCTAATGCTTTCCCGTCCCATTCTCCTTCCTGCAAAAAGGCTGAAAGTGAAACAAGATGGACGTACACGGAGCGGTTGCTACGCTGCAATGCTAACGGCACCAGAGAAAAGTGAATCAAACGCAGACCGTCAGTCACGTGCGTTCGTAAAGGGAGTCTCAGGACCGGACATGTGTGAAGAATAATGTGTGTAATCATGTCTGTGTTGCCGTGGGTTACCGTAAGGAGCGAGGGTTACATAAATGCGTTGCATAATACAGGCAGGATCTGGAACGCCGTCTCCCACGTCGGGATGCGGGGCAATGCATGTTCCCCCGCCCCCAGAAGTGATATTTTGCTGACTAATGCCGACACCTGGGTAAGGTGATTCAGTGACACGCCAATCTCACCTGAGAAGCGGGGTGGCACGTGGTTTAGAGCCACAGGTCACACACCTGGTCCACACACACCTTGCTGTTTTTGTGGCAGAACATTCCGCGATGGAATCTTTGCTCACCTGACCTGTTGCTGTGTAGCGGTGAAGCCGGACTTCATAGCAGACGCTTGAGTTAACAAAGAATTTACATAAACAAATAGAGCAAAAGGAATACAGCCACTGCCTCTCTCTGCCTCACTCCGTTCTCCTGGGTGCCATGTTCTCTAAAGATTTATTTGCAGTGAACCCAAGTTATTTATTTATTTTGTTGTCAGTGAGGCTGGATTGAAATCAGCAACCCTATCTCATGTCTGTTTTTTTCATCTACGTGATCTTAATTGGTTCCTGCACTTCCGTTGTTCGAACTGGCTCCTGCCATTTGATAGGTCTGATTGGTTCCTTCACTTTGAGGGTTCCGTTTGGTTCCCGTCTTTCGACGGTTATGATTGGTTCTGCCTCCTCAACAGTGTGCCGTCGTGATTGTGATTCAATGAAAAGCTGATGTTCGGTGTGACAGATGGCCACCGTCTGTCTGCGTCTGTGCTACGTTTCACCTGATCCATTCTCGCACACCTCGATCCCAGCTCTACTGTCGGACCTTTACCTTTGACATCTGCGGGAGAATATTTCTCTCTCTTTCTCTGACTCTCTCATTGCGATTCCTTTTCTGACGGGACCTAGGTTGAGTGAACACGTGTATCAGGAAAGTGCAAGAGAAGATGGGGGTGAGAGAGGGCGTGCGTCCCAATACTCGAAAAATGCACCCCTCGCCTCCGTGCCCCAGAAACGGATCTTTGTGTTTTAATCTAATGTTGCTGATTACATCTTAAGTACGTATTAACGGTTACGTATTAATTAACGTCTCTACGCAAACCGCAATGTCAGGTACATTGTATACGGCACATGCAAATGCATGTACTCGAAACGTTCAGGCAGTTTTGCATACTTCCGGGTAGTGGGGGAGTGGAGGAAAGGAGGTGTGGAGTGAAGAATATTGGGGAGGGCTCGTGTCAGTGCGTGCTTTCTGCTCGTAGTCGCGAGGGGTTTTCCGCGCAGTCCTGCACCTGACGGTTCCACGGCTCGTACTGGTTTGTTCACGCTGCAGCAGAGTAGTGTGAGACTGCATATTAAGGTAAGGCGGCAGCGTGCGGCCTACAGATTTGTGCAGATTAGCCTTACACTGCAGCGTACTCCCTGCATATTAGCATTAGACTGCCACAACCTGCTTGGAGGTTTGCACAGATTAGTGATAAACTGCAACGGGCCGCCTGCCAATAGAATTAACATGCAGGCAGCATGCTGCAGCTTTGAACTGCAGCAGGCCGCCTGTACACTTGCACAGATTTAAATTTGAATGTAGCATACTGTCTGCATGTTAGTATTAGACTGCTTATAGACTATTGTAGACAGCAGCAGATTGCTTATAGACTATTGTAGACTGTAGCAGATTGCTTATAGATTATTGTAGACTGTCCCGAGGTCTGGTGATCCCGACCGTGCCCAGGATCGGCCAAGCAGGGCGGGGGTTTCGGACGTCGGTGCATTGCCGTGCAAGAGACTCTTCTGCTTAATCGGATGCACGTGAAGTGCGTTCTTCCGAAAGATTACATCACCGCTCGGAATGAAAAGAAGCAGCTGCTGTCAGAACATGCTTAATGAGATATGCGGGCTTGTTTACATTCTCCTGAACCGACGGAGAATGTTGCAGTGATTAGACTAGCCTTTCAACACAATCAGGAGAGACGGTAAAACAATTTTTTTAATTGAATCATGGTTTATAAAAACTCGCCGGTCTGGGAATGGTCTTCTCCAAGTCTGTCACTATTGTTCTTATATATCGTGTGAATGCACTAATGTTCTTTTGTAAGTCTCTCTAGATAAAAGCGTGCGCTAAATGAATTCAATGTAAAAAGGAAAGAATCCAAAGGATCATTCCCATTCTTCACATGGCCAAAAAAAAGCGGAGTCATAAATTTATGTGGAGAAACGGTCGGTGCTTATTTCCGAAGGGAGCGTATGCCTGGAATGTCACGGTTCAGACACGCCTGTGTTAATCCGGTGGTCACGCCAGGCATGAATGGACTCACCTGAGCTGGAGAGACTTAGGGCCTGATTTACGAAGACATTTAGCATGTACAAAGCCTTTTAGCACACACAAAACGAATTACACAACCAATGTTTGGTGCAAAGCAATTACCATGACCTATCATTGTCTATGTTATTGGTTTTGCCGTGTGCTAAAAGGTTTTGCACATGCTAAAGGGCTTTGCACACGCTAAAGGGCTTAGTACATCAAGCCCTTAGTGTTTTAGAATGGCATTGTGAGGCCTGAACAAGGTGAAGGGCTACAGTAAGTAATATGAAGGAGAAACATTCATTCCCCTCCCTACATTGAGGCCCTCTTCCCAAGTTTGAGTCTAGAGCCTGCTCTCAAAACAAGAACCTCGTTTGCTTATCAGTGGTTTGTTTGAAGAGGTAATGAGGAGGCTCCCGTCTCCAGGCGGAATTCCACAACATACAGTGGGGCAAAAAAGTATTTAGTCAGCCACCAATTGTGCAAGTTCTCCCACTTAAAAAGATGAGAGAGGCCTGTAATTTTCATCATAGGTATACCTCAACTATGAGAGACAAAATGAGAAAAAAAAATCCAGAAAATCACATTGTCTGATTTTTAAAGAATTTATTAGCAAATTATGGTGGAAAATAAGTATTTGGTCAATAACAAAAGTTCATCTCAATACTTTGTTATATACCCTTTGTTGGCAATGACAGAGGTCAAACGTTTTCTGTAAGTCTTCACAAGGTTTCCACACACTGTTGCTGGTATGTTGGCCCATTCCTCCATGCAGATCTCCTCTAGAGCAGTGATGTTTTGGGGCTGTCGCTGGGCAACACGGACTTTCAACTCCCTCCAAAGATTTTCTATGGGGTTGAGATCTGGAGACTGGCTAGGCCACTCCAGGACCTTGAAATGCTTCTTACGAAGCCACTCCTTCGTTGCCCGGGCGGTGTGTTTGGGATCATTGTCATGCTGAAAGACCCAGCCACGTTTCATCTTCAATGCCCTTGCTGATGGAAGGAGGTTTTCACTCAAAATCTCACGATACATGGCCCCATTCATTATTTCCTTTACACGGATCAGTCGTCCTGGTCCCTTTGCAGTAAAACAGCCCCAAAGCATGATGTTTCCACCCCCATGCTTCACAGTAGGTATGGTGTTCTTTGGATGCAACTCAGCATTCTTTCTCCTCCAAACACGAGAAGTTGAGTTTCTACCAAAAAGTTCTATTTTGGTTTCATCTGACCATATGACATTCTCCCAATCCTCTTCTGGATCATCCAAATGCTCTCTAGCAAACCTCAGACGGGCCTGGACATGTACTGGCTTAAGCAGGGGGACACGTCTGGCACTGCAGGATTTGAGTCCCTGGCGGCGTAGTGTGTTACTGATGGTAGCCTTTGTTACTTTGGTCATTCACTAGGTCCCCCCGTGTGGTTCTGGGATTTTTGCTCACCGTTCTTGTGATCATTTTGACCCCACGGGGTGAGATCTTGCGTGGAGCCCCAGATCGAGGGAGATTACCAGTGGTCTTGTATGTCTTCCATTTTCTAATAATTGCTCCCACAGTTGATTTCTTCACACCAAGCTGCTTACCTATTGCAGATTCAGTCTTTCCAGCCTGGTGCAGGTCTACAATTTTGTTTCTGGTGTCCTTTGACAGCTCTTTGGTCTTGGCCATAGTGGAGTTTGGAGTGTGACTGTTTGAGGTTGTGGACAGGTGTCTTTTATACTGATAACGAGTTCAAACAGGTGCCATTAATACAGGTAACGAGTGGAGGACAGAGGAGCCTCTTAAAGAAGAAGTTACAGGTCTGTGAGAGCCAGAAATCTTGCTTGTTTGTAGGTGACCAAATACTTATTTTCCACCATAATTTGCAAATAAATTCTTTAAAAATCAGACAATGTGATTTTCTGGATTTTTTTTTCTCATTTTGTCTCTCATAGTTGAGGTATACCTATGATGAAAATTACAGGCCTCTCTCATCTTTTTAAGTGGGAGAACTTGCACAATTGGTGGCTGACTAAATACGTTTTTGCCCCACTGTACGTCTATTTAGTTCATATCTCTTTAAGGCGAGAAGCGGGTCATTTAGCTGAAACGTGGGGCGCGGAAGGAGAGCTTTGCGTGGAGTTTGGACCCGCTAGCTTACCCCCGTCACCAATGTGCAGTACTGACCATCAGATCTCTGTTAAAATATCAGTGTTAAAAAATAGATATGAGTAAAGAAAAGGTCTGCACATCAACAGGTGTATATAAGGTGCTGTTTATAGTCCCAGGTGCTGCTTATAGTCCCAGGAGCTACTTATGGTCCCAGGTGCTGCTTATAGTCCCAGGTGCTGCTTATAGTCCCAGGTGCTGCTTGTCCCAGGAGCTACTTATGGTCCCAGGTGCTGCTTATAGTCCCAGGTGCTGCTTATAGTCCCAGGTGCTGCTTATAGTCCCAGGTGCTGCTTATGGTCCCAGGAGCTACTTATGGTCCCAGGTGCTGCTTATAGTCCCAGGTGCTGCTTATAGTCCCAGGTGCTGCTTATAGTCCCAGGTGCTGCTTATAGTCCCAGGTGCTGCTTATAGTCCCAGGAGCTACTTATAGTCCCAGGTGCTGCTTATAGTCCCAGGTGCTGCTTATAGTCCCAGGTGCTGCTTATAGTCCCAGGAGCTACTTATAGTCCCAGGTGCTGCTTATAGTCCCAGGTGCTGCTTATAGTCCCAGGAGCTACTTATAGTCCCAGGAGCTACTGTAGCTCCCAGGAGCTACTTATAGTCCCAGGTGCTGCTTATAGTCCCAGGTGCTGCTTATAGTCCCAGGAGCTGCTTATAGTCCCAGGTGCTGCTTATAGTCCCAGGTGCTGCTTATAGTCCCAGGAGCTACTTATAGTCCCAGGTGCTGCTTATAGTCCCAGGTGCTGCTTATAGTCCCAGGTGCTGCTTATAGTCCCAGGTGCTGCTTATAGTCCCAGGTGCTGCTTATAGTCCCAGGTGCTGCTTATAGTCCCAGGAGCTACTTATAGTCCCAGGTGCTGCTTATAGTCCCAGGTGCTGCTTATAGTCCCAGGTGCTGCTTATAGTCCCAGGTGCTGCTTATAGTCCCAGGTGCTGCTTATAGTCCCAGGTGCTGCTTATCGTCCCAGGTGCTGCTTATAGGCCAACAAAGGAAAAGTGTCCATATAAGAATAGAAATGATAAGCTTCAGCAGATGCTCTGATGAAGCTCTGCTGGCAGAGAGCTTCGCTCCCATTCATTAAAGACGCTTGCAATCTACCTCAGTGTGCCGAAGCTTTTCATTTAAGGTGAGACAGCTTAGGTGAAAACGCCATTTCTTTTTTTTTGGTTGATTTTGAGATTTTTTTAGCACGCACTGACACGAGCCCTTCCCAATATTCTTCACTCCACATTTCCTCCTCTCCCCCACTACCCGGAAGTATGCAAAACTGCCTGAACGTTTCGAGTACATGTATTTGCATGTGCCGTATACAACGTACCTGACATTGCGGTTTGCGTAGAGACGTTAATTAATATGTAACCGTTAATACGTACTTAAGGCGAGACAGCCTCGGTGAAAACGCCATTTCTTTTTTTTTTGGTCGATTTTGAGATTTTTTTATATTTTGCTTCCTTGTTCAGTCAATACATGCTGTGTTACAATGTTGAACATGCAATGAACAGTACACACACTACATAGCCTAGAGTTCTAATTCGGCAAGTCTTTGTGTGTGTGCGCGTGTGTGTGTGTGTGTGTGTGTGTGTGTGTTTGTTGATATATCATTCATAGCCTGATTTATAGTACATTTTATACCAAAAAACCTGGCGAAAATTGATTTTTTATGACTAGACAGTATTTCCTGATGTATGGGATGATAAAAAGACATAGCCACAATCCCTTCTGAACAAAGTTCATTGTGTTATGTGTCAACATAATGAAACAAAAATTTTGAATCTGGGCATCATCCAATGTTCTGATTCTGTTCCTGGCGATATATGCAAATTAGCGCATAATAGCGCATATTTAATTAGGTAACGCCTATTTTGCATATATAAACATAAAATCTCAGAAAACTTGCAATACATTTTTTCTTAGTTGTTATGTACATAACAAACTGGGAAAGTTTCATAGTGATATCTATTAAAATAATTTTTTTGCCTATTCACCTAGGCTGTCTCCCCTTAAAAAATATAAATATAAAAAAGCGGGGGGGGGGTAATTTTGTAGTCCGCAGCATGTTGTTTGTTATCTGAGCCGTCCTGTTTGGGTAGGATGCTAATAAAAAGCTGCAAGTATAAAATACAAAACAGCTGAGTTAAAATGTAATGGAATATAAAGGGCAAGTGCAAAGGTGCACATTTTGAACTGTCCTCAGAGGGTTGTATTTTAGTAATAATATATAGGGTGGTATTTTCTGTTGTGGAGGATGTTAGAAGTATATGAGATGGTAGTGTTTACAAGTATCTTCTTACGTTAGTGGTAGTGTGTTATGTATTAGGCTATATTAGCACTAGTGTATTTATATGTTTGTAGTAGTGGTGTTAGGTGATAAACGATCAGTAGTGTGTTGGTATGTTAGCAATATTATGTTGGCATTTTATTATTGCGCTATGCTTTAAATTAGTAGTATTATTATGTATTCTATTAATAGTAAATGTGTCAAATAAGTGTCTGCTGATATGTCAATGTTCGTAGGTAGGTGGTAGGGTGATAGCACAGTTGCCTCCATTTGGATCCACAGAAATCTCCTTTCTGCAGTCTTCAACCCCGACTTCCTTCAGTTTATGAAAATAATTCTCATAGCCACACCAGAGAAAAGCCATTGTGGTCCCCCCCAAGCACCACAGAATGAACTCCCCGTGGTCGTGCTGCGAACCATCGAAACTAACCAGAACAAAGTGCGCCAAATCTGGTCAGTTGTAATGACAATCCTTCCTGATCTCTGAGCCAGGATTGTCCCAGCATTTCATAAATGCGCATTACTGCACTGTTTGTTTGTGTTATTAACTGACGTTTGTGGCATTCATTCGGCTTTTGGATAGCGCAGTTAAAGCAGGTCTTTCTTGTGGAGCCTGTTTGAACCCGTCTGTGTTCTGGGATTTCCATTGTTTCAATTGATGTGGTGCAAGGATGCATATTTTGTGATATTAACGGATAGTATCACCATTCTATGAGGCCAAGCAAAGTAGGTAAGTGTGGAAAAAAAACCTTTCCACAGGGTTTCTCATGAGAGATCCTTCTACAGGTATTTCTGGGCTCTGTGCTTTCTTTGTCTGAAGAAACATAGCACTTCCTTCCCGCAATGTGGTTAAAAATGAAAATCGCAAGGGCCTGAGAATTTGTCCTGTGACTTCACCTCCTCTCTGTGTAGTGTGACTTGATGCATGAATTTTTTATTCAAAACTGTGCTTACCGTGGAGTCGTGACTGATTTGCCTCACCGTTAGAATATAAACATACAGATCATGGCGATGAAGATGGCGGTGATAAAGATGAAGATAAGAGTGTATTTGACTGTAGGGCTGCTTGTGATTGTAATGGAGAGGTTGTTGATAATGATGATGATGATGGTCATGCTGATGAAGAGAAAGTTTCAGAACCTGGCTCTGTACATCTGTGTTGTTTCTCCTTGATGTTTTATTAACTTTGGAGACATCCCTGGTTATCTTGCACAGGGAGTGTAGTAGGTCAGCTGTTTTGCACTCATCATCGATAAAATCTGTTTAATTTGAAATCTTGTAGTCTGTATTTTGTTGTTGATCGTCTTGTAGAAATACATTCAAATAAAAACAAAAGAACAATAACCAGCACAGCTAGTGAGTGACCCTTATACTGGCTACTCCACTGGAAGGCCTGTTAAACAGGGATTTCAGGAATTTCTTGATAGTGGCAACCAGAGTGTTTCTATGCTATACTAATAAAGCTATTTTAACTCAAAAATTGAACTGAGAGAAAAGAGGAGCGAGAGAGAGTTAGGTAGAGACGGAGACAGAGACAGAGACACGTGTTCTTATCAGAGGAAAACTCCCGTTTGACAACAAACATTACAACGCTGATTTTATAATACGGGTCTCTCTCTTTCTCTGTCATCTTCCCTTCTTTCTCCACTTTTTCCCCTCAGATTCCAATTTCAATTTGCTTTATTGGAGCAAAAAAGTATTGCTAAAGCACACGCATTTGATTCCCTGTGTGTCTCTTTCTCCGTCTTTTTCCCTCCCTCTATCTCCTGACATCTCTCTCCCTTCTTCTGTCCCCCTTCTCTCTCTCTCTCTGCCTCAGAGTGCAGATGTACTGTCTTTTTGTCAGCATGCTCCAGCCTTGGCCATCTCAGCCTGTTTGGGTTTCGCCAAGTCTGGAGGTCCAGCACCGTGCCTGAGTCGGCCTTCAGCCAATCATAAACACACTTCAAAACATCCTTCTTTGTTTTTTGTACCTATACCTCAGACCAACACCTCCCACCCACCCCTCAAAGCAGCATCGAAAATTAGTCCCATTCAGACTGGATTAAATCCAACAAAACACATGGATTAGCAACACATTAAAGAAGCAGCCATTTTCATTGTGCTCGGGAAAGCACATACCCGTATAGTATTCCAAGTCCGGATGGTGTGCGTTGTTTTGTTTGTTTGTGTTGGAGAATGGCTTAACTGTTCAGAGCCAGGAGCCATGAAAGGATGATATGAGATCAGCCTCTTTCTCTCACTGGGCTGAAACCGTACTCTCCTTACCCTCACCGGCAGACACAGAGACACTTCTTGTGATTAGTAGTCGTCCCTGGAAGTGGTTTTCTGCTCAGAACCAGGTACTGAGGTGGTCCCAGTCTCCAGAGAGAGAAGGGTACTGAGGAAGTCGGCCATTTTACAAAGACCCTCAAGAGACCAGCAACTCCATTGAGCTCTGTTCTGCTGTCTCTCTCAGTCTCTCTCTCTAATGATTGTACAGTACTGTAATGGGAGTCTTCTAAGTATTTCCTTGTAAGCTCTTTAATGAACCAATTACTTACAGTGCTCTTTGTCATGTGTCCTTTGTTTGAAAATGCCTACAGGTATATTTATTTATTTGTTTGTTTGTTTGTTTGTTTGTTTATTCATTCATTCATTCATTCATTCATTGGAGGCGGGAGGTCAGAGTGTTGCCATATTTACTGCAGGGCCCATTTCTGTTAATATTCCTCCAGCAGAGGCCGGCTCTTGTTTTGTGAATGACGATAGGACCAGGCTGTTCTAGTTCATGTGCAAAATTTTGACAGCACAAACAGAAAAATGCCACAGTTTGTCTATGTGTCTATTTTATCAAAATTCTGTTTGCGAAACAAAAAATATACATTTTTCAAAAAACTTGCCAGTTGTTACAGAACCTATTTGTGTTTCTTACCAATAGGTTTGCTAGTTCTAAGAGTAACATAGATAGACTGACAGTCCCAAGGTTAGAACACAGTATTGCACCCATTAGCACTGATTGATTTTGCGATTAGCTCTGATTGATTTTGCGGGTGTTATGTGTTTAGATTAATACAATAAGGGCCTGATTTACTAAGACCTTTAGCGTGTGCAAAACCTTTTCGCACATACAAAACTAATAACACAACCAATGATTGGTCATGTTATTGGTTTTGTGTGTGCTAAAACATTTTAGCACACACAAAAGGTCTTAGTAAATCAAGCCCTAACTCTCATTGTCCTTAGTTTTTGAGAGGAATTTTAGTTTGAAATAAGAACATACCCTTAGAACCAGTCGTACCTCATCAGGGCAGCAGAGTAGAGTGATGTAGTGGTTAGAGAACTGGTTTGTAAAGCTGAGGCCTGGGCACTGCTGATAAGACGTCCAAACTTGCCACAGTAGAATATCCAAAATACCCACGCGCATACTCTCACACGCACACTCCCACACACGCACAGACACTCACAGACTACTGCATGACTCATCTGGTTCATTAGCTGTGTCTTCCAGAGTTTTCTCCAAAACCTACGCCCAGTTTGGGATCTGACTGCCCAGGCCATTTTCTCTCCATCAGTGTCTGATGAGGCTGATGTCATAGTCATGTGACTATACCTCCTGTATGGCTCTGCACTGGTGTATGTACGTGCTCTCTGTAATAAAATTGCTTTAGTAAACACAAGGGTAAAAATGTGAGCGTTTGTCCACAGCAAAACTTCTCAGAAGGCACACATGACACCTGGTGGACGTAGAGCGCTAGCACACTCTGGAGTTTTGCCATGTGGCCAGTGCTTGGCATGCCTGCATGTTCCAGGTATCTGTTAGTGTGGGGGTATTGCTTTTGAGGGTGCGGAGAGTTATGAGTTATGTGCCTTTATAAATGGGCCTTTTGGGCGAGGGAGCCCAGCAGATGGAACTGTTGCAATCACGTTGTTCCGTACAGCAGGTCCAGAGCATTTCCACATCTCGGAAACAGCTGGAATTTACTATCCCTTTGAGTGTTTGGAGACATTTGTGTAGCTAGTAGTTTTTGTGTAGCTGTCGGACACAGAGTTTCTAGATTATCTTATTTTCAGAAGAGCAGAGTCCAGGTCGTCAAGCGTAAACGTGAATTATCTGATGGCACGCTGTAAAACGGTTATTTCTAATGATTAACTTATTGATGGTCAAGCGCACTCTCACGTTGAGTGTTTCTGCCAGTGTATTCAGCAGGAGTGGTGTGTTCTGTGTTCTGTCAGAGTGGTTGTTGTTTAAAACAGGGATAATAAATATGGATAAGTTGTGACATCACATTATTTGTAGGAGGTGCTCCACCAATCACTCTGCATTGTTCTACCGGTTTATAGCAATGCACTCTGTGATTGGTGGAGTAAGATGCTATCTGTTTTATCCCTATTTTAGTACCCCTGCTTTACTGGGGAAGCCTGTCTGAACCAACATTGACATTTTCTGTCATACAATCAAACACTTTTTGGATTGGGAAGCTTCATTGGGTTTGTTTCGATGCAGTGAATTGAAGCCCTGTAATTTCGACCCATGAGAACCCATGAGACTCCATGAGAAACAATGAGATTCCATGAGAAAACCGTGAGAAACCGCGGCAGTACCAAGCTGAAGATTCTGTAAACGCTCATCCTTCTTTCTCGTCCTCTCTCCAGGTGCTGTGTGATGGAGCCTGGCTCAGTGGTCCGTGCTGTGTTTGAGTTTCTACCCAGCGTGTCCGAGGAGCTCCCCCTATTTACCGGCGATGTCATCGAGGTCCTAAGCGTGGTGGATGAGTTCTGGTTGCTTGGCAACAAGGATGGGGTCACAGGTGGGTGATGTCTGCCATTGGTGTTCAATCACCCCAAATGCTCCAGTTTCTGCTAATAAGAAATAATTGTATTTATTATTTTAATATTATGAAATTATATTTGTGCTGGTGCTGGATGCTAAAGGGGTAGGGGTAGGGGCCCAGTTTTTGTGTGCGATGAAGAATATCTAGAGTTTCTTACGAACTGCAGGCTTTATAATTGCTAGTGTAGAGGCGTTCACGAGTTACACATGCAAGTTATTTTCAAGTAATTACAAAGCAGCTGGTACAACAACTTTATGTCTCCAGATGGTGTATTTTCTTGCTTTAACCCCCTATACCATCCATTATGGTTTAGGGGGTTACACCTCATTCGAAACTTCTGTAAGCATCTAAAATATTCTTTATTGTACAAAGAAACTGTCTGGGCCAATTGAAAGCATACTCTAAAGCTAAAGTATTAAAAACATCAGAAAGTGAACAATCCTTTTAATGTACTTACAGGCGAAAGACGGCTGGACAGATTGTGACGTGTCACATAGAATGAGTCGTGCTATCAAACACAAGTGGTTGTTGGCAGTTTCATGGGAAATTTCCCTTTAAGAAGATTTCATATTTAAATAAACAAGCAACGATGGAGTGTGATATTGAGGCGGTGTCTGGAATACGGTAAAGGAAATGGCTCTACACTTCTTTCTTAGTCAGGTGTGGTTGCATTTCAGACCTGATGTGAGAGGAGGGAGAGGGAATGAGACAGAGAGAGCCCTTTGTTACTTGAGAGATTGTACTTTCAAATGAGCTTCTTAAAATTTGTTGTAAATGTGATTGTGCTCTGGCGACACAAACGATTCTTTGTCAGTCACACGAGTTGAATTGAGAAACTAAGAGAGAGCGTACAGTATGATACAAGGGCGAGACAGAAATCCCATTCACACGGACTGGAAAAAAAAAACTTTTTGTTGGCTTGCTGAGCTATAGCGGCTATAATTGTGCTATTGTCGCAAGATAAATAATAGCATTACGCTTGCAAACGTCACATCTGGTTAGCTCTCTCGTGACACATGTATTCCGCGAAAATAATGCCAAAAAATAAAATGGCTGTGAAATGAAACCGCTTGTATTTTCTGTGTGTGTGTCGACGTGAGTTTTGTCTTTGCCTCGTGTCGTTGATTATGTTAAATCCACATGTCTCCATGTTTATGGGCTGTAGTGTTCAGTACTGCCTGGGGAAGACAGAGGAGGAGTCTTACAGTAGTATAATAAACAATGTGACAGACTGTGCAATGTATTCTGGGGAAATGAGGCAGTTACTACAATCTTTTTGTCTGAGCAATTGTATTAGAATAAATAATAGCATTTTTCAGAGCATACAAGATATCTCATGCCTGAATTGTGTTATTTTATACAGCCTAATTTGCTCATCTTTATTCAGGGTGTGAATCATTTTGCGGGGTGCTGTACACAATATCATGGGTTGTTGTTGAAAAATATGAAACTATGATTTTTAGGTCAACTTTCCCTTTTCAATGGAACTTTGGTGAAAAAAAAAAAAATGGATAGCATCCTTACAGATGTCTGTTGTAACGCTTCCCACTGTAAACTAGTATGGCAAGTATGAGAAAACCGGGGCTGGATTCCTGTTCTGCATCAGTCAGTATATAATTTATCAATGAAAAAAAGCTACATTTTAGGGTTTTTGTAGACCTTCATCCAGTAAACCAGAACAAACACCCCATGGAAACAAGAAAAGCGATTCCCCTATTCGATACCCATTTAATGTCATAATGTTAGTTCTGGTTTACTGTGCAGACCTCATTGTCTGAACCGTTAGGCTGTGTGAAAACAGACAGTCTAGTTTTTCTGCAGCTGATATCGCAAGTGAATTTCAAGCCTTTAAAACTACAGGCTGACACCACGTTGAAGTGGGAAGCTGTCCAAGTAAGAAGTGTGCCATCAAATGTTCATTTCTCATTTAAAAACTGCAGTGCACTTAAACGCAGACACAATCCCTTATGACTTCACCATGCGTTGGCCAATCAGGATGGCCAACATCAACAGCTTCTCCTCTCTCTCTGCTGGGCTTATCACTGCTGTGGCTTGGCGATTGGTCAGTTCTCGGTCATGTGACTGATGACTTGTTCTTGCAGGCCAGTTTCCCAGTACCTTCGTGGAACAAGTTAGCATACCCAGTGCCAAGCCGGGCGAACGGCTGTACGTGTGCATCAATGACTTCAGCAGCCTGGGACCTGGGAACCTGCCACTGAAGAGAGGTACACCATGCCCAGCCACTCCTGTTCATGGCTGTATGCAGTTGTCTCTCACAACCTCCAGTTTATGACCATGTGTGATCATCTCTCTTCCTGCTTATGACTGTATGGGGTCACCTCACACAGTCCCCTGTTTATGACCGTATGGGGTCTGGTCACCTGACACAGTTTCCTATTTATGACCGTATGGGGTCTGGTCACCTCACACATCCTCCTTGTTTATGACCGCTTGGGGTCTGGTCACCTCACACAGTTCCCTGTTTATGACCGTATGGTGTCTGGTCGCCTCACACATCCCCCTTGTTTATGACCGTATGGGGTCTGGTCACCTCACACAGTCCCCTGTTTATGACCGTATAGTGTCTGGTCGCCTCACACATCCCCCTTGTTTATGACCGTATGGGGTCTGGTCACCTCACACAGTCCCCTGTTTATGACCGTATGGGGTCTGGTCACCTCACACATCCCCCTTGTTTATGACCGTATGGGGTCTGGTCACCTCACACAGTCCCCTGTTTATGACCGTATGGGGTCTGGTCGCCTCACACATTCCCTGTTTGCCACCATTTTGTGGACATGGTTTTAGTTATAAAAATAATATCCTTCAACACAACTGTCAATGTGTGTGTATGTGCGTGTGCACGTTCATTTGTGTGTGTTTTTTTTTTTTTCTCATCATAACACGGCTGGCGTAACGAAGCTTAATTTCAGACAATTCAGGTAAAACGTCAGTACTTTAGAAATAGTGCATAAGCTGGAGATCAGTTCAGCTGCTGTTGGCAGTAGTGTTCTAGCAGAGATTGTTGTTTTATTTTAGAAAGAGCTTATGTGCCAAATCTAAGGTCCCCTAGTTTTCTAGTGCTCCTATGAACATGACCGGGTCACAACTTAGAACAGAGGTGCTTCTCAGACATGCTCATACCCGTGCCAGTACTCATGCCTTCTCTAGACTCTTCTGACCTTATTTAATTTGGTCATGGGAACCTGGAGGGCTGAGCTGGGGCTGAGTCAGAGACCGGAGGGCCTGAGCCAGATGACAGTTAGGCAACCGGTCCCCTTTGGCAATAAACTCACAGAGCGCAGTCCCCCCCCCCCGAACCACTAGGTGTCTCTGTTGGACAACTCGTGTGTGACGGGCGGACGCCTGGGAGTGAATAAGTGCCAACGCAATGTTCTCCTCGGCTGACCTCCCCTCCCTAGCATTGTCTTTAAAGAGCTAACACTCCCTCTCTGTCTTCAGTCTGCTCTTACATTCCAACGGCATTTTTTTTTTTCTAAGAGGTGACCCAGTGAGACGCGCTTCATAAGAACGGTAAACCTGAGTTCTGCTGTGTGCCTTCCTCTGTTGATGGATTAATGTGGTCTCCAGCACTTCGATGTTTCCTCTGTGACTCGAGGTCCCTGCATGAGGTCGGCATTCCTAAACAATGGGGGGAAAACCCTGCTCTGTGGAATGTGACCTCTGACCCCACACTGCAGCATTGTTAAGAAGAATTCTCTTTATTTTCTTGTCACGGTACATCCATGTGGTGGATATTTCTTATGAAATTGAGCATAATTCCAAAGTGGATGCTTCCATATACTAGTTTGCAACTTCAAAATAAAACTGGTATAAAGCCGTGAGCCCTGTTTAAACTGGGAGTGCCATAGATAACTTTAAATACAAATCCACACCAGAGAATGATTTATCTTTGTTAAAACAGAATGTTTACCCTGTGGAAACCCAGTGAGAACGCCAGACACTGAGCAACGCATGCTGCTTCTCCCTCAGCTATTGACATGGGTCTTAAAGGCCAGATGCTTCACTGCCACTGCTCACTCGTGTGTCATTAAATGGGCATTAAGGACAGTTGAAAGCTTAGACACACTAAAGAAGCCTATTTTCTTTTTAGTCAACAAAATACAAATTTTTTTTCCAGTTGGTCATCTTATTGTAAATATGACCGTGTCCATTACATCACACCTGATTATCACCATTTTGATGAGTAAATGCCAGCAGAGCCACTTTTCCCAGGGTGAAGGGGTTTATCATTGATCCTTTACCATGGTTTTGGCCATTATTACCCATAAATCAGATTTTTTTTTTTCTTTTTTTTCCCCCATTTTTTTTTTTTCATTGTTTTGTGTAACAGGTGAATTGTGGTAGAGGTGATGCACTATACTAGAGGTAGCTCAGTAACCTTCCTATTATGTTAAGGTGAATATGACCAAAATTACTTTTTGGTTTAATTACAATTACTTCAAGTTGTTGATTTTTTTGAAGCAAACATCTTTAAAACATCCTAGAAAATTAGGGAATACATATAGACAATATATTTGGATATATTTTTATTTTTTATTTTTTTATTTTGACCCGTAACAACAATTCCACCTAGAGTCTCTGTGTATCTGTGGACAGCATTTTAGATTTAATTTCTCTTTATCTTTCACTTCTCTACTTATCTTCCGTCCTCTTGATTGTGTCTCTTCCTCTCTCCTCTCCTGTCTCTTCTTCCTCTCTGTGCAGGTGATGTGGTGGTGGGGGAGGGCAGCGTGGATGCCGCCTGGTTGAGGGGGCGGAACTGCTGGGGGTCACGGGGGGTCGTCCCCGTGTCCTGCGTCAAAGAGCTCCGCCTCTCGTGCAGGTCCCGCCAGCTGTCCCAGAAGGCCGCTGTCACTGCGGCAGCGGCCTCCGACCTACCCAGCCACGCCCTGGGCCAGGCTCGTGCCCTCATGGGCCTGTCCGCCCAGCTGGAGGAGGAGCTGGACTTCAGGGAGGATGACATTATCACCATCGTGGGCGTGCCTGAGCCGGGCTGGTACGAGGGTGAGCTGGACGGGCGCAGGGGCGTGTTTCCCGAAGGGTTTGTGGAGCTGCTGGCTCCCCTGAGGCTGGGGGGGGCGGGGCCAGAGGCGGGTCCCTACGAGATGTACGAGGAAGGGGAGGAGACCGCTCCTGCGGATGAGTCGTCGCCGGAGGAAGAGGAGGACGAGGAGGGCGTCTACGGGGTGGCGCTGTACGATTTCCGGGCACTGGAGGCGGGTGAGCTGGACTTCGACGTGGGCGACAGGATCCAGGTGGTGAGCACGCTGGAGGACGGCTGGCTGGAGGGGAGGCTGAGGGGACGCAGCGGGGTTTTTCCTCACCGATTCGTCAAGCTCGAGGACACACGGCCCACCCCTGAGGCCAAGAGGGAGGAGCCGCCTGCCTTCAACTCCGCCCCGGGCCTGGAGCGCGAGGACGAGCACGCAGGCAGACACAGCCCCGCCCCGTTGGGTGACTCCCACAGTGAGGGGCCCGACTGGCGTGTCCAGGAGGACCACACAGTCTGGGACCTGGACTATTTTGAGCACCGGGCCGAGCGTGGCGGCGTGGACAGGAAGTGGGCGGACGGTGGCTTCCCGGACACAAAGCCAACCGATGCAAGAGGAGGCTCGGAGCCCGCACGCAGCTCTTGGGCCGGGACCGGCTTGACGCCCCCATGCAGAGAGCTGCAGAGAACAAGCTCCGCCAGCCCAACGCCGCCACCGAAACCTCGCCTACCCCCCCGCCCCAGCCTGCACTCTCTGAACAAAAGGTCCTCCTTAGGTCGGAAGACAGGAAGTGACATCGGCGACTCAGAGCCGCCCCCGGCGCCCACTATCAGGACCCTCAGTCTTGCATCAACTAGCCAGAACGGGCAGAGCAATAGGCGGAACCTCGCCCATCACGACCCCTCCGGCTGGGCCGAGAGGCGGAGCCACCGTAAGGTCACCCGGCACTCTAGCGTCACCGACTCTGACCTGCTGCTGGAACGCGCTGGCGACCGGTGGGTGAGGCCAAAGGGCCGGAGCTCCAACGGTCTATCCAGCTCCTTCACCCTGGAGAGCCTCTCGGCCTCGGAACGGGACCTGGACGCCGAGCTGTGTCAGCAGCTGGCCCAGTTCGAGAGGAGCCTGCCGGGTTGCCTGCTCGGCGAGCCGGGGGGTGGGAGCCGGGGAAGGGCAGAGGGAGGGGCCGGGTCCGACGCCGGCGGGGAGCGAATCTCCATCTCCCGCCATTTCTCCATCCTGGACTACAGCAATGAGAGCGACATCATCAGGGGCTCCTCCCACTCCCCCGTGTTTCTCCAGCCTGAGGCCCCGCCCTTTTCGTCCTCCTCCTCCTCTTCTTCCCCTTTAGAGAGACGGAAGGTTCTCCGCCCCCCCCCGCCCCGCCCGAGGGTCATCAAGTCACAGGCGTCCAGGGCCTCTCCAGTTGGGGGCAACCATGGGTCCCCGGTTCCCTTCAGACCTGCCAGGCCCGCCCCAAGACCCCCACCCTGCCTGCGCCGAGACGGCCACATCCGCAGGACCCAGCAGGGGACCGGCCATGGCTTCCCTGCACCGGAGGATGAAGAGCAGGAAGAGGCAGAGCCTGAGGCCGAGGCAGAGGAGGAGCACAGGAAAGCCCTGGAGAGACGGGAGGAACAGGAGCAGTACGCCCTCCTCCGGCTGCAGGAGGTGGAGCGGGACATGGAGGTGTACTCCCACACCATGGAGGAGCTGCGGCTCATGTTGGAAGAGGAGGAGGACGAGACGGCCTGTGCCCAGGCCCTAGAGAACCTGGAGTTCTGCACCTACACTCTTGACACTCTCTCCCTGGAACAGCAGCAGCTACGAGGTGAGAGACCACCTGCATCCGCACGCTGACCTCAGATCAGCTTATTAGAGACTACCTTCATCCGCACACTGACCTCAGATCAGCTCATTAGAGACTACATTAATCCAAACACTAGCCTCAGATCAGCTCATTAGAGACTACCTTCATCCACACACTGACCTCAGATCAGCTCATTAGAGACTACCTTCATCCACACGCTGACCTCAGATCAGCTCATTAGAGACTACCTTCATCCACACACTGACCTCAGATCAGCTCATTAGAGACTACCTTCATCCACACGCTGACCTCAGATCAGCTCATTAGAGACTACCTTCATCCAAACACTAGCCTCAGATCAGCTCATTAGAGACTACCTTCATCCACACACTGACCTCAGATCAGCTCATTAGAGACTACCTTCATCCACACACTGACCTCAGATCAGCTCATTAGAGACTACCTTCATCCAAACACTAGCCTCAGATCAGCTCATTAGAGACTACCTTCATCCACACGCTGACCTCAGAGCAGCTTATTAGACACTACCTGCATCCACGAACTGACCTCAGATCATCTTATTAGAGACTACCTGCATCCACACACTGACCTCAGATCAGCTTATAATGAACACTTGCATTTGTACACTGACCTCAGATCAGCTCATTAGAGACTACCTTCATCCACACACTGACCTCAGATCAGCTCATTAGAGACTACCTTCATCCAAACACTAGCCTCAGATCAGCTCATTAGAGACTACCTTCATCCACACGCTGACCTCAGAGCAGCTTATTAGACACTACCTGCATCCACGAACTGACCTCAGATCATCTTATTAGAGACTACCTGCATCCACACACTGACCTCAGATCAGCTTATAATGAACACTTGCATTTGTACACTGACTTCAGATCGGCTTGTGGGAGACCACCTTCATCCAAACACTGACCTCAGATCAGCTCATTAGAGGCTACCTTCGTCCACACACTGACCTCAGATCAGCTCATAGGAGACTGCCTTCATCCACACACTGACCTCAGATCAGCTCATAGAAGACCAGCACTAATTCCAGATAAGCAACCACCTGAATCTGCACTGTCCTCATGGATCAGCAGGTAAGAGCAAGGTTTCGATGGGTCCTTTAAAATGTTAAAAGTGTTTTCTTTTAATGTGGGAAATTACAGTTTGTTAAAGTGCTTAGACTTTGCACAGGTGGGAGTATCCATTTTCACCTTGTTCAGTCCCATACGATGAAAACTAAAGCAATTGTGAGCATCACACTGAGCAATGCGTAATAAAAGAGCTGAAATTATTTAACATGAACTGGCCACACCCCTGAGACTAGCAGCACATTGGACCCAAATTTACTGCAATGGAATTCACTGGTTAAGTCACTGGTGTGTGTGTGTGTGTGTGTGTGTGTGTGTGTGTGTTCATCACCTGACGTTGATGGGAAACGCTCGTTTTCCTGGTGTGATCCACACATTAGTCACAGGCTGGGTTTAGGGTGGGTGTGGCAGGAACGATGCAATGGTCTGGGATTGGAGTGGGTGTTGTGTTTGTGTGTGTGTATGTGCGTGTGGGTCTGTGTGCGTGTGTGTGCATGCCTGTTTTTACCTACTCCTAATATTTAATCAATGCAATGCAGGACCTGTTTCTGTCT